>MKEJ01021570.1:0-18030 GCA_001753735.1 Embelia ribes | reverse complement strand
TAGTTCCCAAAATTGCCCCCCAGTTTATCAAAAGTGCTTCTATCATCCAAGGTGATGGAGGAGTTGGAAGCATCAAGCAAGTAAATTTTGCTGATGGTATAAACTTTTGTTTTTGTTTTTTTTTTTTTTTGAAATTTTACTAAAGGGGTAAAAGTCGACTCCTTCGCAGTCGGGTTGCATCACTAGTTACAAACAGTTGGTTAAAATTTCTTAAAAAACGTGTCCAAAACTATTAGATGTCCAAGTAGATGTATCACTACAAGTCATATTTACATTCGCTTTCTCTAAATTTAAATTTTTCTTAGTTTGATTGCATAATTGGATCATAATGAACTATTAGTTCGATTTCTTGAAACTAACACGTTATAATTCTTTAAACTTTGTAAGGCCAAGTGTCCTGATAAATGCACTGCAAATATTTTTCGTAAAATTTCTAACACTAGAATCAGATTCAAGGTTCTAAACTTTGGCAACTTTAATAAAATTTTGATCATTGCATATTCGAATACCCGTGTTTCAAATGAATTGCTCCAGAAATTCACTTACCAAGACCAAGGGGATCAAAACCGAAATCACCCGGGAGGCTGCATCAAAACAATTTGCCAAAATATTAGTAAATCACACACAAATATATATGTATATGACTATATATGTATATGTATTGAGCAAGGGGTAAACCTTCCATCAAGCCATGGAGGAGGGACGCTCCCAGGGAACCAAAGGGGTCTATTGGGATCAGCTGCTACCGCGCACACATTAAGAGCCCGTGTTCCTGCAGGTGACGTGTACTTTCTAAGCCTTAGTTTTCTCCCTCCTAGGAAAGAAGTCTTTGTTGCTCCAACAATTGATCCACTCTTTTGGGAGCTGCCAAAAAAAAAAATATATAAATATAAAATAATAATAATAATAATAACAACAATAACAATAAATATCATCACAGTCTTGAAAATTCCAATAAATGGGGATAGATTAAATAGAACAAAATAATACATCACGTCGGATTATTGACGTGAATTTCTCGACGCTTCCCATTTCTATCGAAAACCATTTTCTTGTCTAACATTTTAATACACAGGTCCTTTTGAAATGCTTCATTTGATTACTGATTTTAAAACTAAAAAGCTAATTTATTTTTTGACTAAGAAAAAAAATTGATATATTAAGCTTAACACTTTCAGATTATATAGGTAAAAATAGTAAATAAACGCGGCTCAAAAGCTCAACAACTAGATGTTATTCGATTTTTAAGCAAATAAGCCGAAAAGCTGTAACTTCTAAGCTAAACTGAAACCAAACAAGCCATATATATATATTTTGTTATCCATCTTTTTTCCCTTATGAAGTTACCTTGGGGAGGTGAGGCTAACAGCTGCAACAGCTGAAGAAGCACAGACAGAGGATGCCATGTCAGCAAATTTTCCTTTCTCTGTGTTTCAATAAATGTAATGTAATGTAATGTTTTGTAAAATGATTGAACAAACCAAGTTTCTTAATGTATTGGGGGGGAGCTTATCTTGGAGGATAGATGGGTAGATACCTCATTGGCTACTGTGTTGCCACGTGGCAGGCAAAATCTAGAGAATATACTTACACCTCTAGATTTATTTGCTGACCTGGCACAACCACAAGCTTGTGGTTCTTATTCTGTTGCTGTTGTAACACCCAATTCATATCGTACGAGGGGTAGTTTCGTCTTTTTGATCTTCGGGTAAATATATTCGATTAGATAGTAAAATGTGAATATTCACTAAGTAATTAGTTCCTTGAAAAGTGTGACAGGATTTTAAGATGCGTGTGTTAAGCGTTATAATAAATAAATTTTGTAAAATTTGCTAGTTCAACTTTATGTATCGGCTTGAAATATATTACTTAAATAGTGGAAGGAGCTAAATTTGTTTGATCATTTCTAAAAGCTATCTATCTCGTCCGACCATCCTAATGCACTAGCTTGCTGGCATTGGTCTTTTTAGCTTCGTGTACCGGAATGCAACCAACCAAACTTTCAGTCATAAAGCACATCAGTGGCGGATCGGAAAAGGGACAGGGGGGCCACAACCTTCCGACCTCTAAAAATTTCTCAGATTTCATATGTAAAATTGAAAAATTTTGGGAGAGATCCATTGTGCGAGCTCCTGGGAAAAGGGAAAAAGAAAGTCCACAGCAGAAGAAAGACTTTGGGGGATTGGTCCATTTGCCTTACCGGCTTGAGATTTTGATCGAATAACAAAATGAATAGGCGCTACGGCATTGTTCGGCTTGTACCTAAAACCGACACAAAGATAATACCTAGGGGCTCTCATCTTTTACAATTATTGCAATGTCTATCTATGTTCTCCATTCGATTATACAGCTATGTTTTTTATTTTCTTGTTCATGTATTGTATTTTTTGATCCAAGTGATATGGTTATGCAAATAGAGGGTAAGATGGTGAATGAAATTGATCCAAAAGAGTTCAAAGGCCTAAACCTTTTTAGTGTAGGTTTATTTTAGCCCAAATTTAAAGGGACCCAATTTATCTGCAGTTGTAATTGCTTTCTTTGGGATTAAATTGGGCCTTTGCTGGGCCGAATGTTAAAACCCAGAAGTTACATTTAACCCAAAAAGTCTTATTATTTGTACCTATTTTATTTAATGATTTTTTTTTTTCTAATCATTTTTAAGCATATTTAAAAAAAAACAACAAAACGACTAGTACAAAAAAGTTACAAGAATGTGTTTTTACGCTACCAACTTCAAATAAGTGCGGCATTTCGCCCCGTAATCTAAGCAAGAAATCTAATGGGGTCTTAATTATGACTGTAAATTACAAACTAATTATGCACTTACATAATCTTACTTTATATTTTGTCCAAATTTTGGGATCAAATCTTGATAATGTCACAATAATTACACTCTATTATTGTATATCAGCCCATGCCTAATTATTTTACTTAAGTGATACACAGCCTTTTTAAGCAATCATAATAAGGTATTAAGGTTGCCTTTTAATTAACAAACACTAAGATTTAAGGGACACCAACATTGTCTACATATTGTTGTTTTTAATAATTTTACTTAGAGGGTAAGAGTTAGAGAGCGGAGACATTTTTATTGTGCTAAAATCTGCATCATTTTGATTGTTTATTGCACTGAGTAAGATAAACTTTAAGGCACTGTCGACTAATTAATAGTAATTATTAGTGTGCTATGATTTTTAACCGTCATATATATAGTAATTAGGCCTAAAAAATGTGCATGTAAAACAAAGTTTTATTTTATTTTTAAAATTTTCCAGATTATTTTCGGTGGATGGGAGCCTGGTAGACCTTTTCGCTTCCCCCGTTGTTTTTTTCTAGCCGCAAACTTACTATTTTTCGTGTTCATAGCTAAAGTGGTGCGACGAATTTGCATATAGTTAATGTTTCAATTCAAATTTACTTATAACCTTTCGCATATGTTTTTTTTGCCGGTGAATCGATTTTAAATTATATTTAATGACTCTGATATCAACTATAGATGTGAGATGGGAATACTCAATTTTTGTTCTAACAAAGTATCATTTTAGTTAATCCCTTATATGTGCATCAAGCTAACGTTAATAAGTTTCTCCTCTTACATACTAAGAGTTCGTTTGGTTACAAAGCTTAAAAATTGAACAACTAAACGCTGTACAATTTTTAAATTAAAAAATTGATGATAAATTGCAACAAAATAAGGGGTAAAATAATTCCACATTTTCGTTCAAACGCACCCAAGAAACAACCATAAGTAAATTTAATCATGTCTTTTCAAGAAATACATGTATTTCTGCTTACAATAATCATATTATAACAATGGTGTGCTATAATTATGACTTTGTGAAAATAATCGCATGAAACAGTTAGTGTTTTGAGAATTATAATATATCCCAGTGATGGGGTCAATTAGTTCCCACAATTTTGTACCTACTTTTACTTTTAAGCTACTTATTTCCACAATTCCTAAGTTGCTGGGTCAACAAGCTAGATTTAGTCCTCCTCATAATGACTTTTTAAGGGTGATAATTCTGTTTCTTTTATACAATCCTCTCTTATGAAACCATGAAAAAATGCGGCTGAATTTTTTATCTTTTTATTATTTTGGGGGGATGGATTTCCTCCAAATATTTCACTTTCAAAACTAGTAGAAAAAATTAGCGGAAACTATTTTTCATTGAAAATGAAAGAATTTAAGATCTCAGTTGTTGTTACATTTCAATTCGTTTTATTTCTTTCAATCGAAAAGTATCGGCGAGGAAATTATTAGGATTAATTAAAATTTATTTTTCTAACCTGAGAAAAGGCTTGTTTTATAGTCTTGCATAGCAAGTAAATGCTTAACAAGTGCTCAGAGATAATTAATTAGTTTTTTATTTTATTGTTAATAATGTTATTAGTTTTTTCGTTTATTAACAAAGCTAATTATCTTTTTTACCTTCACTGATAAGAATGTAATAAATCATGGTGAGGCACACTTCTATGCTACAGAAACATAATATAGCATAAGTAATTACAAAATTATGATTATAATTCTTTTTTGCTAAATTCTATTTACGTATCGGTTCATTTTAGGGATATTAGAGTCATCTTTTTTTAATAATACATGTCCTTGATACATACATACGTACACTCCAAATCCTGTGGCCCCCATGTAACATGGTGTTTAGCAGATTATAAGTAATTTACAAGTTCAATTATACAAGTTTCACATGCAGGTAGGGCATAACTTGCCAGTAAATTAATTAAATTTGGTTTCCAAGTTAGTATGTGAGGCCAAATTCATTGCTACTTATTATTAGCCTGTTGACGAAAATGAGTGCAACTCAAGCTTGAATATTATTGGGGCTTGTTTGGTTACAACTTATAAGCTGCAGTTTATCAACTTATTTGCTTAAAAGCTGGACAACGTCTCACTTTTAAGTTGAGCTTATTTACTGTTTTGACTAAATAAGCTGAAAATTTTAAAATAGATGCATCCAATTGTTTTCTAGAACAAAAATATGTTTGCTTATTTGCTTAAAAGTTACTATGAACTCTTAATATGGTAACCCTTACTATATAGGAATGTATGGAGAAATTACAAATTTACTATTAAGTATTTGTGGAACTTGAAACCGATTGGACTAATTTAGCGAGTTAGAATATAATTAGTTCCGAGCTGGATCGTAAGTTGTACCCACAAGCTGAAGACACGGTAACGCAGCCATGCTTGAACATTTCTTATAGGGAAATTGCCTCAGTTATTTAACGAACAAAGGTTTCTGGTTCAAGTTGGCGAAGTCGGGATATGAGCCGAGGTGAGATTTCGAAAAGCCAAGCTCGGGGAACACAGAATCAGCTTGACTCGTCTCGTTTCCAATCATCTATGCGACCTCTTGCATAACACTAAATAATAGAAATTTAATAAAATTAAAATCTCTTTGATGGACTTAGGAAATATTAGAAGGCTATTGGGCCAGGCCCAAACAATTAGGCTTAGTAAAACCATCTTAGTTATATCTAGTTTGCTCATTACTACAATCAAGATGGTAATTACTATAAAAGAACCAGCACCAAAAAATAAATAAATTGTGTTATTTTCGAAAATGCCATAGAATTATATTTCAACTTTATTTTTTTTCAAGAGACTGGGCAGTTAATAAACGATGTAAGAAAGATAAAATAAAAAATAAAAAATAATTGTAAATTGTTAAAAAACAACTTTTCTAAATGTAAAATACTTTTAGGAGTTCCAATTTCCAAATAATGAGAATAGTCGCTAGAACTAAAATTTTGACCACTCTTTCATGATAGCTATCTTAGGTGTTGCCTCATTTTTAATTACTTTTCACTTTCTTTGCTACTCAAATTTCTTCTCATGAGTAGTCATTTTCTTTCTTTTCTATTGACTTTATAATTTATATGAAACTTTTTCAAAGACATGAACAATAATTCGCTTTCATATTTTCATTACAGATTTTTTTTTATTTGTTTTTACTTTTTCACTTTGTAATACTCCATTAGTTCCATTTTAATAGTTTCACTTTCTTTTTTCCAAAAACAATTAAGAAATACTAAATAATGTTGCTGAAATTCAAATTTTTTTTATTCTATTTCCTAATATACCTCTTCACAATGCTACTCATTTTGTAAGGCTTATGATAGATAGAGTAATTAAATGAATAAAATAATTAAAGGAATTTAATTAAAGAAATTTTTTAATTATTTTTTATAACAAAAAATTGAACTATATATTGAGATGAATTAAAAAATAAATACAAGACTATTAAAATGGGACGGGGGAAGTAAGATATGAATTTTTAGGCACAATTCATGTAAATAGTAAATTACCAAAATACCCTCAATATTATTGTAAAAAAAAAGGGAAAAATACTAACCATGATTAAAAGTTAAACTCAACTATAGTTAAGCCTCAAATTAGGGTTGGCAAAAAAGCCCATCCTCTCCCCCACTTTTTGGAATCACTTTTCATCATATTCTCATTTCTTAGGGTTTTCCCCATAACCGTGGAAAGCTTTGAGGGGCCATTTTGCAATTCAAATTGGTGGGAAATTTTTCTGTTGTCTCACTTTTTTTTCCTTCTCGACTTCAAATCTCTCTCTCTCTCTCTCTCTCTCTCTAAAGTCTGCCAAACTTTCGCCGATTCTTGGGTTTCGGATCGATTCTGTTTTCGACTCCGAAACTCTGTTTTTGCCTCCGATTGGTTCTGGTTTAAGGTACGTGACGTGTCTCTCTGATGGATTTTTGATCCGTTTGATTTGTGTGGATAAATGCATATCACAATGTTAACTTCTCTCTCTCTATATATATATTGGTTGGTGTTGAGATGCTATATTTGTTAGTTGTATGTAACTAAGCAGTTCTGTTTTCGGTCTATGATTCATTTTTGTTTTATTTTTGTGGCATCAATAAAATGTGTTGAACCTGTGATTATAGCTATAAGTATGGGGCTTAACTAAGAGTAATGATATATGCACATAAGATCATATGCATAAACTGTAAACAAATGTAAGTGATTAGATTTGGAAGGTTTCGAGAGGGAACTCCAAATATGATTCATTTGGCTTCCTTCAATTTGATTTTGTTTTTATTTTTTCTGGCATCGACAGAACGGGTTGATTTGAACTTGAGCGTATTATTTTTCTTGATTTGCTTGTGAAAATTTGTGTTAATTTAACATTTCTGTTTAGATAAGTTATGTCTGGTTGTTGGAATTTCTGTTGGGTATCAATTACTATAAATTTTTGCCAATAATCACTGCCGAGATTTTTTAAATCTAAGTCCATGAACATGATTTATGTATTCAAATGCTATGTGTGCAAGTTTTATATAACTAATCAGTTTTGTTTCTGGTACATTTTTGTGGGAGCTATGAAATGTAAGAGTGTCAATGCATATCTGATTTTTTTCTGTTGTAAAATTTGAAGGTTTCGGCTATGATTTTCTTGGGCTCCTTCAATTGGTTTTGTTTTATTTTTCTAGCATTGACAAATAGTGTTGAAATGGAATCTATTATTTTACTCGTGTGTTGGATTTAACTAATGGGATTTGTTTCAAGCATCTATAGAGAATTATGAATTGTACTAGCTTGGTTCGTATGTATTATAGTGTGATGATTTTATATTTCGGTTTTGGCAAGTTACATATCCTTGTTTGAGTTTCTGTAATGTATCTATGATAAATTTGTGCTGATAATCACTGTTTAGATGTGAAGTGTTAAGATAAGGAATGTAATGCATGACGGATTGGTTCCCAATGTTTTTGTTGATCTGCTAGAGTTTGTTTTGTTATAGTTTGGTTAGTGTTGAAATGTCACTTTTCCTACTTTTATATAGCTTGTGACTTGAACGAGTTTTGTTACGTAAATTGTTTTTGTGGGAACTGTGAAATAGAAGAGGCCCAATGCATATAGCATTGTTTGTAGAAAATCTCAAAGGTTTTGAGAATAAACCCTGGATATTTTTGATTTGGCTTCACTAATTTAACTTCTTTTTACCTTTCTAGCTTCCTCAAATGCATTGAGCCTATAAGTTTACTCACTTATCTTGGGTTTGTAACTTGTGAAACTTGCTCTAATATTTCAACAGAAGTACGATTGTACAAGCTTATTTCATATGCTACAATGTTTGATGTTACGGCTCGTTTGGTTCAATATAATGGGTTTGGTAGGGGGAAGAATCATGATGGGAATGGTGAGTTTCTAAGTGATAGTTTGTACAGTGGAGAAAAGAAACAATCAAACCCACGTGAAAACTGGCAATGTGGATCAATGCAAACTATCACTCAGACACTCACCATTCCCATCATGATTCTTCTCCCTACCCAAGTCTCCAATTTTGACAACAAAAGACCAGTCCATTCCACTCCCACCCATTCCCATGTACCAAACTAGCCATTATAGTATGTATCAACAATCTGTTGCGGCTGTTGCTTAGTTGAATATACACAAAGATTGTTATTATAGTATGGTTGTAGAATGAGAAACATGAAGCTCCTGTACCTTGCTATTGATTACTCAGTTTACACGAAGCTTGTCATGAATACTTGCTTCTAGATTCCGGAAAAATGCACAGAACCAGTTTTTTAAGTTTCTCCTTGGACAAGAGTAGTGATAAGCTTAGCCATTGATTAGTTAAGTATCTGCAAAGAGTTAAAGCTCCTGCTCCTAGTTGTTGATATGTTCAATTTAGGCAAACTTTTTCATGAATATATGCTTCTGATAACAGAATAAGGAACTATACAACTTTTTAAATCTCTCACCAGTCAAGTGTTTTGCATATTTATATTATTGTCCTGCTTATTAATTTTGTCTGAATCAGATGATAAGCGATTGGATCATGAAGGGATTTCCTTTGCAAGGACTTGAGTGATCTTGTGTTGTGCATCTGATTTTTGTGGCTTAGCTTTAAGCAAACCATTGTAACTGTTTTAAGTCTACCAAGCCTAAAAAGTACTATCAAGTTGAAGATTAGGCAGTCACTGGCTCCTAGGAATGGAATGCAACAAAGACGATGCTAGCAAGGCCAAAGGAATTTCCGAACGAAAGTTAACCGAAAAGGATTTTGCTGGTGCCAAGAAATTCGCCTTAAAGTCCCAAGCTCTATATCCTGCGCTTGAAGGCCTCACCCAACTGATGACGACAATTACTGTTTACGAATCTGCAGAAAAAAAGGTTAGTGGGGAAATTGATTGGTACGGTGTACTCGGTGTAAACCCCACTGCTGATGATGAGACTGTTAGGAAACAATACCGAAAGCTTGCTCTCATGCTTCATCCTGATAAAAACAAATGTGTTGGGGCTGATGGTGCTTTTAAGCTTCTGTCAGAAGCCTGGAGTTTATTGTCTGATAAGGCTAAGAGATTAGCATATAATAAAAAGAGAAGTTCAAATGGGTTTCATAATTTTACAAACCGATCAAGTTCAAATGTACGACCACCGAATATTGTGCCTCCGGCTCATCCTGCTTCCATCCCCCGACCATCTGTTCAGAGAAGTAATAGTTTTTGGACTAAATGCGAAACATGCAAGATGTATTATGAGTATCTTAGGATATATCACAACCAAACCCTTCGTTGCACTCGTTGTCATCAGTCTTTTAAGGCTGTAGAAATGGCTCCACCTCCTAACTATTCTAAGCCACCTAATCCAACTCCACACCAAAGGCATGAAAAGCCAGCTCCCCCTTCAAACTATCTTAAGCCACCGAATTCGTTTCCACAGCAAAATAATAACATGCCACCTCATCAGGCAAATGTTCGTAATCCTATAACTGCTCCAGACACAGGATTAGGAGGGTCAGGTGGTGCTAAATTCCAGCATGCTTCATTTGGTACGACAGCCTCTGTTGGTCCCACCGTTTCCTTGCCTTCTTTAGTCGCTAAAGCTGCAAATGTCATACATCAGGCAAATGAGAAAATGAAAAGAGCCCGTGAGGAGGCTCATGGTGTAGGTGGCTGGGAGAAGAGAAGAGGATTAGTTGGTAATTTTAATGGTTATGTGGGTAATATGGGGCCTCAAATGGCAACGGGGAGTAAGGTCTATGACTTTGCAGGTGTTAAGCATGTGTATATGAGCACCAGCGAGTTAACTCCATTTGAAACTCGTAAGATGCTAATCAAAAAGGCTAAGACTGAAATTCTATCGAAACTAAGCCAATTGAGCTCAGAATCTTTAACTAAGGCTGCTGACTCAAAGAAAGTGAAATCGAGTGATGTCAAGCAGAAGAGCTTTGTAAAAGCAGACAACGACAAACTAAACAAGAATGGAGTTGTTAACACTGTTGTAGGAGGAGACAAAGCTAAGAAGTCTTCTAGTAAAACTGCTACTGATGCTGACAACAATGTTGCAGAGATTAATGTACCTGATCCTGATTTCTATGAATTTGACCAGGACCGAATGGAAAGTTCTTTTGGAGAAAATCAAGTATGGGCTGCGTTTGATGATGATGATGGGATGCCTCGTTTCTATGCTATGGTTCATAAGATGATATCCTTAAAGCCGTTTAAGATGCGTATAAGTTGGCTTGAATACAAAACCAACAGTGAATTCAGTGACATGAATTGGGTGGGTTCTGGTTTTTATAAATCTTGTGGTGAGTTCAGGGTTGGTAAACCTGAATTCTCCAAGTCTCTGAACTCATTTTCACACAAAGTTGAGTGGGTAAAGGGTTCAATAGGGTCTATTTGCATTCTTCCCAAGAAAGGGCAAGTGTGGGCCCTCTACCGAAACTGGTCCCCAGATTGGAATGAGCTTATCCCAGATGAAGTGATACACCAGTACGATATGGTGGAAGTGCTAGAAGATTATAATGAAAACCAAGGCTTATCTGTTGCACCTCTTATAAAGGTTTCTGGTTTCAGAACTGTGTTTCGTACATGTTCTGGTCCCGAGTATGTACAAAGAATTCCAAAAGAAGAAATGTTACGATTCTCACATCAGATCCCGAATCATTTGTTAACTGGGGAAGAAGCTAAAGATGCTCCGAAGGGCTTTCAGGAGCTTGACCCTGCATCTACACCTTTGGAGCTTATTCAAGTAGACACAAAAAAGGAAATCGTGGGGAAGGAGAAGAAAATAAATGAACATATTACACAGAGCGTAGAAGAAGGTAAGATAGGAACGATACGTGACATCAACAACTAGATCGGCTGCTGCTGGAAGTAGATAACTTTTTTGCTTTCGCGTCATATATTTACAGGTTATAAAAATCGGAATCAGTTTATTTTTTGCAAATGGATTATAGGGTAAATTGAGATCAGAATCAGTTTATATTTTGCAAATGTGATAATAGGGTACAGGATTACAAAACATGGTTCTAGTTTCTCATTTATTGTTTGTCGATTTTTTTGCCAAAAAATTGGGATGATCTTTTGTTGTTCTGACTGATGGCTATTCTGCTCATTAGTTATTTGGAACATTGTTAAGTTGCCTTTTTCTCAATGAAGTAAGTTAATGAGCTGCCCATAACCATGTAGTCTTTTCTCTCTTGAAGGTTTTTTGGGTAATTTATTGATCTGTCCTTTCTTTAATTAGCTCTTATTCTTGGGTTCGATATAAATCATTTCTTCCTTTATTTTCCTTTATGCTTTAATTATTTTTGTAGGGTAATGATATACGTACAGAAAATCATGTTTGGAAACAGTGTAAACACATGTAATTACATCCTTTGTATAGATTTTTTGCTAAAAATAGGATCACACAGAATCTAATTATATGGAGTTTTTACTTTTCAAGTTATGCTTCTTGATTGGTGATATGTGTACCATTTTCCTTTTCTGTATCTATCTGTGTAGAGTGGTATTGTTCGTTTTCAGTAGTCTTTTTCGTTTCTTTACGAGTAAAGGAAGAGAGAGAAAAATATATCAAAATTCAGAGGATGCTAGTCCTTCATATTGTCTTTATGCCTTTCAATTTTATATTAAGGAGAATTTTCTTTTTCCTGAAAAAAATACATAGATAATTTGCAGTATCAGATCATCTTTCCTTGTATAGGCTTTTTTCGTTTCAAATGGAAGGTTGGAGTATTCCTTATTGGCGGAATCTTCAAATCTTTTTTTTGTCTTATTATCGTTATGTCTATGAACTGGAAAAATGAACCAAAAAAAAAAAAAAAAAGAAAAAGAAAAAAAGAAAAATCGATTTTGAGGCTCGCCAAACGAATTTGCTCGGGTTTTGTTTAGTTGCAGTTTCTAAACCAAATTTTTTTGGTATTTTTTGCTTAGAAACAAGTGTATATTCAGCGTAGTGTTGAGCTTTATTTTTTGTTGATTTGATTGGAAAAAACTAGTATTGAGCTATAGATATTTATCATTTCTCTTAATTTGAATAAAACTGTTTTTTTTCTTCATAATTTAAAAACTTGGAACCAAAAAAAGTGTGCCGCAGTAACAAACTTTGAAAATTGTATAAAAGGGGGGTGAGCAACCGGTTTCGGAGGCAAAATTTTTAATATTTAAGGGGGTTTCATTGCACATAATTATCTTTACTTTCAATAATGAATAGATAATAGAACTTTTAGAATTTCCAGGGGCTGTGAACCCTGTTTAGCCGTTGGTTTTAGGATGAGAATCCACCACTTTTAGCTGAATAAGAATTGAATTATTAATTTAATTTTGTACCAACTCCACTATAAAATTGGACGTGGCAAAATTGGGTTATGTGATGTTACTATCTATCATTCACTTAGAATATAACATGCACATAAATCAAATCTCAGTAGATGAGAGGGCAAAATGTATTGCCGACTTAGGATTCTCAGGTTATCATCATAGTTCAAACTCTGCCGTCGCCAATAAGAGATTATTTCCAATCGAAAAAATATACTAGTAAATGACAAAAATTGAAGTAGACTAACATGTCACCAGGTCATGGAACGAGAAAGCATCGTGATTGTAAGCTAAAAAAATGTCAGAATGGGAGCGAATATTGAAATTGGTAGCCCACCGGTGTCCAATACAGAACCTCGACTATCTTCTTTATTTTTATTTATTTATTTATTTAATGAAAATGTTATGAAATGACTCACGGCACACTGTGCCATCTTAGTGGATGGATGTCCGAATTTAATTTGATTAATTAACTATTATATGAAGACATAATAATCTTTTATTTTTTCTTACTAGCATGCGCTCTGTACGTAATTCACAGATTTATTATCTAACAAAATATTATATACTAATATAAAAACAAAAATTAAAAAATTATTTCAAATAAATTTTAATAAAAATAATTATCATTTATCCAAATTTTAAGTATGCATCTTATAGAAATTTTGAGGTACTTCCGTGAAATTGTAGCACTAATTTGTACTATTTATAATTAATACAATATTTAAATATTTTATTAAGCTTGGGAAAAATGTGAATCATTGTAAGTTATAATTGCTTAAATTTTGTTATTTTTATTTTAAATTTCTTAAGTTTTATTTTTGTGATAATTTTCAATCTAAACATTTTTATTTTAAATTATTTAAGTTTTATTTTTGTGATAATAATCATTGTAAATTTTTAAAGATAGAGTATTATCTCTTAATAAAATATATGCAGGTCAAAATTAATTAATTTACGATTTTGGGTATAATAGCTTTTTATTATAAATAAATAATATGAATGACAAATTTGAAAGAATAAGTGTATGAAATATTTTATAGAGTTAATACTTTTTATAGAGTAATTAAATATTCTGACCAATCAAAACTTTTAATATGAAAAGAAATTTGGTTGAAACTATGGGAATCAATAGTATAAATGACCCGGGCATTTCCATCATAGATTCTAGAGTAGATTTCATTTAACTCCTAAAATTTCCACCCTATCCTCCAATAGTTAGCTAACTTACAAAATATCCCACTAGAATATGTATCATATATGTTTGAATAATTAAAAATAATATGCATAAATCATATAAAAATCATATATATACATAGATATACCATTTCCCCCCAAATATTTTGTGCCTCCGTTTAATATATTATTTTTCACCATTTCTCATTTAATAGATTGGCCCTTTTGATCCAATTTCTCTCTGTAACAAGCTTCCACTCACACTTTTCTGCAAATTACTACCTTCGCTTCTCTCTCCATACAAAAATATATATATACACACACATACTTGCACATACGACCTTTAGATAGGGCGCGGATTTGCTGCTGCCAAAAAGCAGCTGCAGCATCCTGTAGCTCAATTTTGAGCCGCAAGATCTTGAACCAATGATCCAAATTTTTTAAATTTATAATTTAAATAATAAATAATCTGGATCATTAAATCAAGATCTTGCAGCTCAAAATTGAGCTGTAAGATCCTGCAGCTGCTTTTTGGCAGCAACAAACCCCACCCCACTTTAGATATGCAAGAACAAGAAGAAATGAGATATGTCGGGATCCGAATGCTGTTAGATTTTTTTTTTCCTGAAAATATTTCTTTAATAGGATTGGGGAGTGAATAGTAACATCCTTGAACAAAGAGGTAACTGTAGCTAATCCTTTATATTTTAGGGGATGGAACAGTGACGGGGATGGGAGACTATTGTCATGCTAAATCTCTATTTTAGATACACGGGGCCTCTTTAAAGGTTACAGTGGGAATGCCCTAACAATTTTTTTTATTATAATATAATAATAGCATAAGTATTGTGTTTTGCAAATAATTCACAAAATTATTATATAACAAAATATATTATATAAAAATAAAAATTAAGAAATTATTTTAAATAATTTAATAAAAATATAAAATTATTGATTTCAAAATACCTCTTTGAACTCGTGGTACTAAATTGTATTTTTGAAAGTTAATATGATATTTAAATATTTTATTAAGTTTTGTAAATATGTGAGCAATTATAAGTTATAATTACTTAAGGTTTACCACCAAGGGTTGATCCGAGTGAAAGGGGTTCGGGCAGCTTAAGTCAAGGTTTCAAGGTCGAGTTTCAATGAATGTAGCAACTTTCTTGTGAGAGGTTACCACTATAGCACCCAACTTTTTTGGAAGATTAGTCTTGAATCGCAAAAAGGCATGGGGATACTTTGAGGGGAAAAAAAAATCAACGTATGATATTTTTATTTAAAATTATTTAAACTTTGTTTTTGTGATAGTTATGAATATAAATCTTTAAAATAAAGTATTCTCTCTTAATAAAAAATATGCAAGTTAAAATTAATTAATTTATAATTTTTTATATGATAATTTTTATTACAAATAAATAGAATGAATGACAAACTTGGAATAATAAGTGTATAAAATATTTTATGGAGCTTGTACTTTTTATAAAATAATTAAATTTTATACATATATACACCACCAGAAACCAGTGCAAGAACTGGTCCGAAAGAAGAGCTGTGAGAGCATCAAATTCCAGAAGTTCTGAATTCAAGAGAATCCTGAAAGTAACTAAGTTTTTAATAATTTTGATAGTTATTTACATAATATTTTATTTATGATTGTATAAACAAATTTTAAAAACTTAATTTTTATATGCACATTTAATATTATATATGTTATTTTAAATAATATAAATACGTATGTGTGAGAGTGTGATTGTACACCTATAAAATTAGAACTCTCCTAGTAAATTGAGGATGGTAGACCTTGAAGCTTTAACTTTTTTTTGTCCCACGTCTAGCTACCAAAGCCTTTGTTCATGTGCATTTCATTATAAATATTAATCACCGCGATACATATAATTCTTGTGCAAATCGATATAAAATCATAAAAGACGGTCCACAACGAAAAAAGCCGAACTTCTGAGTAAGGAAGAAATATAGAGAGTCAACGTATGGTTGGTCTGGTGAGAGACGTTATGAGTAGAGGGAGAAATGTTGATTTAAATGTAGAAACCACAAAATGTGGGTGATTTATTGGTGGGTGGATGGAGAGGCGAAGGTAATTATATCCTCACAATTAATCAATTTTATTTCAATAAACTTCTAAAAATTGAGTGTACCAAGCATAAAATAAGCAAATAAAAGTAAGACGTACTCTCAAAATTTTCCCAATTGCAACACTTTATATATAAAGATAGAGTAAAGTATCTGAAATATACATGTGCGCCTATGAAAAGGACCAACTAAATTTGAGGAAATAGTAACTTTTTTGTTTGAGCTAAGTGGGTTCCAACCTATTAGCTATAACAGTCATCATTTGATACGTACAAAAAATAAAAAATAATAAAAAAATAACTAAGAATATTACTGTTAATCCCTATACTTACGTACAAGCCTGGGCAGAATATATTTGTTTGGTAATTATGATACATTTTTTTCTTGATTTTGCTAAGGGTTATAGCATTCCCATGATTATCTTATAAATTGTTTTTAAAAAATTTACATGGTTTTCTTTTTCAAATAATTTTTTAGCCTGTGATTATATTTTTACAAGATTTATCATTCCCGTATATTTGAATTCTGGTTTCAGATCTACGTTTGATGTCATATTTGAATCGTTAAAATGGAATATCATAGTTTTCTTCTTTTTTTACTCTTAGGAAAAATCATTTGTTTCTTATAATTCTAAAGCATCAGAATTGGGAATGAATTAACCATCAATACTTTTTTATCAACTTCATAAGGGAAAAAAAAAACTTCTACATGAATATATTAGCTTCAAAATTAATGGCAAAAAAAAGTACCAATAGTAATGAAAACAAATATTTGTGCTAAAAATTTTAAACATCAGAAAAATAGGAATATGATCATATATACTTGTGTACTCAGTAAGTCTTAATCCATTTAATTTGGTACTAACTTTTTTCCAGGAGCCAACACTTCAGTTGATTGTAAATATTATTTGCAATGTATTCCAATATTATCATTTCATAAGAAACCAGGAGAAGCGAGTGACAAAAGGCTTATTTGGTTTCAGCTTATAAGTTTCAGATTTTCATCTTATTTGCTTAAAATTTGGACAGTGTTTGGCTGCTTATCTTTTAAGTTGAGCTTATTTGTTAGTTTGACCTAAATAAGCTGAAAGTTTTAAGTTGAATGCATCTATTTTTTTTCCTAATCATAAATAAATTGGCTTATTATTTAAAAATTACGACCAAACAAAATCTCGCGAGCAAATTTTTTGAATCGCATCTTAATGTAGGAAATCTGAGTACCGTTATTTGTCGTATAATAAACGAAAATGGGTTAAAGATGTTCAAATCATTTGTTCAATTATTTACTACAATGAAATTTTGTATCTTATGGATGTTTCATAATAGATGGCCTCGTTCATTGTTATAAATGATGCATTAAGCAGTCGAAGGGAGTAATTTGAGCCACTGATCACTATAAATGGCAAACATAAAAACTCTTGGAACAAAAAACTAAATAAAGAAATTAGCATGCCACGTGTACTCATGATTATTTTATTTGGGCTGGGCTTACTATACACAAAAAAGTTGGAGTTGGTCTTCGTGGCTAAATTAAAAGGCGACTACGAGCATTTGCGAGATTCCCGGGTTCTTTTCTTTTCTTATTTTATGTAATAGGATAATGGGTAATATTATTTCTTTGACTCGATTATTTAGTGTTTACCTATAGTGATTATCAAATCATAAGGAATCTACTTAAATATATAAAATTAATATATTTTATATCACGTCACATCATTGCACTATTATATTAAAAAAATAATATATTATCTCTTCATTGAGTCCATTAATATTATTAATTAAAAATAAAAATATTTAAAATAATTAAATAGTTACTTTAAATTTATTATTTAAAAATATTATTAATCTTAAAACTACTAAATATGATATATAAACTAAAATTTAAGTGTAGAAATTAATTTTTATATTTAAAAAAATAAATAATTATATTTTATTAGTATTTGTAAAATATATTATTTTTAAAATTGTATAATAAATATATAATTGGATTTAATTTTTAATATTTAAACTGTATATTTATTTAAATTTTATATTATATAAATTTAATGCTTAATGCTAAGAACTACCAGTGCTTATTAAGCAATTCTATTTATATTTCTATTATTTATATAATGAATTATTGTGGAATTTTTTTATTCATATTTTTCTTCTATCCCAT
>MKEJ01021569.1:6719-22684 GCA_001753735.1 Embelia ribes | reverse complement strand
CACAATTATTGAAATATTCTAACAATCTCCCATTGGACCATATATGTAACCTTACAAATGTGTTCAACTAAAATGAGCTTATAACTTGATATCATAACCTTAGGGTATATTCAAAATAATCTCATCCATTAGCTACATCATTATAGGATCAAAGTTGTTTTCGTCACATTTAATGTAACTAGACTCATCAATGGTCATGTATACGAATATAGCCAAACGACATAGATCAATTATGGATGTGAAGCATGAAAATGACATGCAATGTGATCTCTACATGTCTATTTTCAACGGGTTCTCCTTTCTTTAGTGAGATCACACTTTACATAATGTAAAATATAGTGTATTGAACTGATAAACCAAATATTTGATCAGAGAAATATCCAAATATACACAAAATAAAATTGTGTCCAAAAACTAATATGAAGCACAAAATAGATAAAACAAAACTCCAACTATACTGAAATATCCTCAGACACCACAACACTTATATGAGTAGTATGCTCATGAAAAACCTTAGGTGATATTGCTTTTGTGAGTGTATCTGCTATTATAGAGTCTGGTCTAATGTGCTCTATAGTTATCTGTCCACTCTGAACCTTCTCTTTTATAACTGGGAATTTAATGTCAACCTGCTTTGACTTGTATGAGCTGCTATTGTTAAAATATTATACTGCATATTTATTGTCACAATATAACTTTATAAGTCTTTCTATTCCCTCCAGAATGCGCAACCCTGTGATACAATTTCACTGGCATACTCCATGATTTGATGCCTCATAATACGTTATAACCTCTACATCCATGGTAGAGATGTTACAAATGTTTATTTAACGCTCTTATAACAAACAACTTCACTAGCCAACAGAAAAATATATCCCAAAGTGGATCTCCTGTTGTCTTGGCATTTCGCAAAATCAGAGTTGAAGTACATAATTATAATACCCCAAAATAGCCTCTCCTTAAGAAAAATGAATGAATAAGTCTACATATTGGTCCTATCGATTAACTATCATGATTAGTCGACTAATTAAGATAAACAATCGACTGATACGTGTAATCACCACACCTACTAATACAACCAGATCTTATTCTTTGTATACACTTAGAGGAACATTCTTGTTGTTTTATAAACCTTTGAGAGCTTATATGTAGAGAGAAAACAGAGATATTGAGAGGGAATCGTGAAGAAATGCAAAGTCTTGGCCAAAGTTTGAGTGTTCTCATACCTAAACAAGTTTCTATGGCCTCTATATCTTCAATTTATGAGCATGAAATTCAAGAATGAGTGATTATTTCCTCTGTACCCTTTAGAATTTTCAAGACAAACCCCTCATGCAATGCGTATGAGTGATGAATTATCGATTTTCGATAAAAATAGCAAAGTATTGGCACAAATGCTCTAGAGGAAGCTCTTAACTTTGGGACCTTGAAGGTGAAAGGACTGTACATGGATGCATATTGGAGTTCAAGAATGAATTTGAGGTAATATACTCATTTTTAAGTCATGAAAACTCGAGTTTAATTCTTGATAGAGTGAATTAGTCGACTGATTCTCTCTAAAAGTCGATTGATTCCATCAACCAGTTTGAGATTTTGACCTACATGTGTCATATTTTCAGCTTCAAATAATTCGTTAAGGAAGAAATTGGTGGAAAAACGACCTTGGCCGTGGATTTTTAAGAGCACATGAAGAGAAGTTTTTTAAGAAGTGGTTGCATATCGGAGAAAAGCTTTCTAGTGACCTTTGAAAACCTCATTCAAGGTAATATGCTCAACTAAAACTATGAAAATATAGTATTTTTCAGGAAACAGAGAAAATCAATCGACTGATTGAGTAAATAAGTCTACTGAATCCAAGAGACAGACTCTTAAACCATGTTGCATATGAATATTTTCTAACCCTAAGCTCTTTTTCAAATATTTGGTTGCAAAGAATTGAAGGTGACAATACTGTGGTAGCATTATACGCAAACCAATGAATAATTTAACATATAATGGCGCTACGGTTAGGTTATTTCCCTATTAAATTTAGTGCCCTTTTAGATTCCCGTTATGTTTTTATAAAATTAAGATATTTAGAAGGGCGACGATGAATGATGAAGTTATAAACATGTGAATTATGATAAACATTTCAAAATGAAGTGAGAAAGATTTTTATAATATTGCATGGCATATAGAAGTTATACCTTTAGAAATAAGCCAAGTATGGCTCAAGTTTTAAATATTATATGTCATTATGAGTAAGATAGAATGTATTAACGGTA
This sequence comes from Embelia ribes, assembly GCA_001753735.1. Lineage (NCBI taxonomy): Eukaryota > Viridiplantae > Streptophyta > Magnoliopsida > Ericales > Primulaceae > Embelia > Embelia ribes. Next base: position 20,420 of record MKEJ01021569.1, on the reverse strand, counting down.
TGTAACCTTTTTTTGACTTATGACACCACTAAGGTTTGGTGAAAAATGAACAATCTCATGAACTTTAGTAAAGAATAATTATGGAATAATGGGCAACCTGGCTTTACGAATATTTAGAAAACGTAGGGGAAACCAAAAGAAGCATCTGATTTGGATAACCTTGATAGAAAAATGTAGTAACTATGGAAAAAGATTACGTAATGACGACCCCCTTGTTTGGATGAAAAATAAGATGACAAATAGTAACACGGATATAAACTACAAATAATTAACTGTGTAGGTTTAAGTGGCAGCCCTCCTGAATAGATAATGATATATCGCTATGATCAGAGCAGTCAAGTAGAATAAACCTAACTTGCAAATGATTATGAATGGAGCCTCAACGATGATCCTACAACATTAACCAAGTTCAATTATCTAATCAATGGAGAACTATGAGATAAGCTAGAAATGAAAGCAATAAAAAGCTAGATGAAGATGATGTTTATACTTGAGTAAATAATGATTTTCAAGTATAAGATGGAATTATGACGAGACCTAGGAAAATGACCACCAAATGATTAGACTTAATGTAAAATAAAAACTGGCGTGCCAACACGTAACCCTAGTAACTCAATAATAAGAATAAAGCATTAAAGAGCAACCGAGACGTTAGTATTTATAAAACATGATAACTTTGAAATTAAGTATGATAAAACGTGAAGTCGGATATGTGTAGGTAATACAACTTAAATACTATGCCTTACATTGCATACAAACAGTTACAATAAATCATGGCATACAAATGAAAGAAATGTACAACGAATTAAAACGAACAACTAAACTAGCGAATGTAATGACATATTATTAACTGTGCGAACCATAAAATGGAGAATCTTACGAACTAGCTAAAGTATACAAAGTCATAACGTAAGAACATCAAAGAGATATAAAAGAATGATGTTTGTACCTTCGAAATTGTATTATATAAGTATAAGAATGCAGGTTGGGGAATACATGAGATGGCATTTTGTGAACATGGTATTTTGTGAAAATTAAATATGAGCTATGCGGGCCACTTTTTAAAACTTAATGCTTGGTGCACTCAGCATATTGTACCAGAGCATGGAATAAACCCTCATTTAAGTATCGCTTAAGTCTCTTACAAGACTTCGGGTGTGGAGGAACACCCTTTTGAAAATCTTTATGTATAAAATCTCGGGTTGGTGTAAGTATTTCCCCCAATGCATCATGTAGGGCCCAATAAGTCTAAGTATGATTAGAATGCGAATATGGTATAATGATGGATGTTGTGATATAATGATAAGGAATACGGCGTGACATAATAGTGTGACGATGAAGATATGGTGTAATAAAGTAAGAAATGATGAAACAAATAAAACAATTCAAGTTTCCTTTCTGATAAGATGTTTTCCACATTTTCTTAACTATATTGTGAATTTTGTTTTGAATCGATAAGTCTATTACCTTCACTCAGAAATATCCTAACCGTCTGCTATGTTTCTTTTGTTTGGAAACCTAGCAGATAAAGGAACATGTATACAACCCGCCCATCATCGTACAACAACAGAAAAGTGGTGGATGTAGCAAGGGAGACTAGTTAGAGCATTGCTAAGGTATTTAGTGATGAAGAGTCGAGGCCTAATCGACCACTATATTTACTTATTTGAGTATGGTAAGAAAGAGTGAGTTGTTAAGTTTTTGATGTACATAAGTAGATGAGTTTGTATGAAGGTTCTTTGTAGTTGTATATTCCTGAACAAGTTTTTAAAATCTTTTTATGTGAAAATTATATAATTAATTAAGTTTTTTTCTATAATTATGATGATGTGTTACATATAGACTCATGTGCCGGGCCGCTCGGGATCCGGGGTATGACAACAATGATCTCCAAATTATTCAATCTTTTATATGTGAGCCTGTAATTCTTTGTTATTTGAATATACCTCATAACCCGCTTAGTTGATTTCCAATGATCCATTCCAGGGTACTTAAATATCTGCTTAGTATCCCTACAATGTACGCAATGTCCGAATGCATACAAACCTGAGCATAATTCAGACTTCCTATTATTGATGAATATGAAATCCTTTTCATCTCTTGGATTTCAAGGTTATTCTTTGGGCATTAATTGAAATCAACATATCTTCTTTAGTGACAGGGGGTGTCATTGGCTTTCATTTTTTCATGTCCAAATCTTATAATCACTTTATTAATCTAGCTCCTTTGTGATAATCCAAGAATAACCCGAGAACAATATCTATGGATCCTAATCCCTAATACAAAGGAGGCATTACCAAGGTCTTTCATCTTAAAATATTTTGATAGAAATCTCTTGGTGTCATGCAGTAAACCTGTATCATTTGTGGCAACCAGTATGTTATCCACATACAAAATCATAAAAATAAGTTTACTTCAATAGAACTTGTGATACACACAACTATCAACAGTGTTTATCTCAAAGCCGAATGAGGTAATCACTTGATGAAATTTGTAGTACCATTGACGAGATGCTTGCTTGAGTCTATAAATGGATTTTATTAGTTTGCAAACCACATTCTTTGGGTCTCCTGAATTTATGATCTAATTGCTTGTGCTACAATGAGACTGAATTTTCTTTATTTTACTTGCATTTTGTACTTCTTTGTTTTACATGCAAGGTTTCATTGCGGGATGCGATAGTTTCAACTATATATAGGTTATCACAAGCATTAAGGAAACCAATACCAACAATATTTGAATTCAAAGATAGATTAAACTAATTGTTTCAAAATAAACAAGAATAACCACATCTGTCTAACAAAGAAACTGAAACCAAATTTTGTCTAAAAGATGGGACAATAAAAGTATTTATCAAATCCAAATAAAAACCAATTCCTAATAATAGCCTAAAATATCCTATTGCCTCTACTTCCACTGACTTTTTATCGCCTACAAAGATGTGTCTTTCACTATGACTTGGCTTTCAGTAGCGTAGATAACCATGCATATAAATACTTGTGAGAGTAGTAGCACCGAAATCTAACCACCAAGTATTTCTAGGTATTGAAGTTAAATTAACCTCAAAATGGACCAAATTAAGAAATGTACCTTTCTTTACACACCATGCGTAGTATTTTGAATATTCCTTCTTTTCAGGTCGTATCTTATGACAAAAGAAACAACCATTATTTTTCTTTTGTTGCTTCTATTATGATGGACCCTTAACAGCAACATCAACATTCATTCTCTTTTTTCCCTTATCCTTACGTTTAGGGGCTATTGTTAAATTTGCACTGTCAGTCCTATGTTGCTTTAACCTTTCTTCTTCTTGATCACAATACAAAATGAGCTCATTAAGAGACCATTTTTCCTTTTGGCAGTTATAATTAACCTTAAACTGGTCATATTGTACAGGAAGTAAGAGCATTACCAGATGTACGAGCAAGTCATTAGACAACTCAAGCTTTAAAACATTAAGTTTTAAAGCAATATGAGACATTTCCATGAGCTTCACCCTTACATTACCTTTGCCTCTATACTTCATAGAAATCAAACGCAATATGAATGTGCTTGTATCCGCCTTATCATTCTTTGCAAATCATTTTTCAATTTCGACAAGGAATTCCTTTGCATTGGTAATTGTTTTAGATACTGAACCCCTAAATGTCTCTGGAATACCATACTTAATGATCATTAGACACATACGGTTTGAATGGTCCTACTTCTCATAGTTTACTCTATCAGCAAAGGAATTTGCAAGCGTAAGAGCAACGGGATGCTCGATCCTGAGTACAAGGTCTAGATCCAAATAGTCGAGAATTATGTAAATGTTCTATGTCCAATCCTTAAAGTTATTTCCATTGAACATAGGAATTGAGCTAAGATTAGCAGATATAGCAACAATATAAGCTTAATAGAGAGAAAAAAAAATCAAGTTCATATTAATAACTGAATATAACAAAATAAATAAATTCAAATAATGGTAAACCTCATCTCAAAATACCTAGCACAACGTTAATATCAAGTCTTTGGGTAATAATATTAATTGTAAGTGGTATTCTTGTTGTAGCAATCAAATATTGACAATTACTTATGTCAAATAATAGGTCGTCTTTCTTTAGATCGACGTATTATTTGCATGTTAATACTTAACAATTGCCACACGTTTATCTCCACAAATTCTACCAGTCATTAACTCTCCTTTGGGCTAGCTAATACTCGCATGAAAATACACACTTATAACATCTGTATTGAACTATCTACACAAGAGAGTCACTTTGGTGACATCTTGTTTCAATGAGTTCATTAGAGTGTTTCACAACTTAAATATAAGTTATAAATCAATAGATTATTAGCATTTGAATTTCACTTTATTTCTTTTGAAACTTAAAATAAAATTGTCTAATTTGTTTTTTTAATTTCCAGTCAAAAATGGTTTGGACCAATCCAAAAATTGAAACCCAAATCGGCATTAAATGGTCCAGTCGATTTTTTTTATGCCCTAAATTGGACCGGTCTAACGTAATTGGTCTAGTCAAAATTTTGGGGACCTTTAAAAATTGTTCCAAAATCGGTCCCGGTTATTCCTTTATTTTTTCCGAATCCCGAAATGATGACCCGAATAAATTAGGTCTCGTCCGAACTAAATTTATTCGTATTCTATTCCAATGAAAAAGTGGTTCATCCAGACAATAACAAAAGTGAAGAAATTCATCTGAACGAGAATATGATCATAACCCAAATATATAACAATTTTCTTATAATCAAAATAAAAAAATCATAATATTTGCAAAAACCTTAAAACAAATCTAAATCCAAAGATTTCATGAATCAAATATGGGTTAGCTCTGATACCACTGACAGAATTCATACATGATAGATTTCATAATATACATGTATGTATTCGTCTAACTTTATCTTATTTTTAGTATAATCAATTCATAATTACTTTAATCTTAATTAATCATAACAAAAACATAGATTATAGATAAATCTTAATAGCAAATGTTTATACATAATTAATTCAAAGATATATTTGAATACATGGCTGAAAGTGTTCAAACATGTTAAATCTTCAAACTCAATACAATTTTAATAATAAAAGTTAATTTATTTCTTACTTTATTGATGGTGATGTAGAGAAAAAGAAGAAGAACCAGGGTTCTCCGTTTTTGTGTTGTATGAGTTAGGGATTATAACTCCAATATTTATACTCAAATATTGATTTAAATATTTTTTATTTCGCTTCTCGTAGAATTAGAAATATCATTTATGCATCTACACATTAATTCTATAATGATTATACCCTTAAGCCAAATACGTAATCTTAATTAGACCACTTTAGTTAGACTTAATTAAACTGATAGCACAACACATTTAACATTTACGTACATGGTTCCACAATTATTAAAATATTCCAACATAATATTAATGTGGCTTTCTCGCCTTCTTGGGAGACATAAATAAACTATTAAAAACAAAATTCACTTTTTTTCTTTAGATTTCCATGGACTTTTTTCATTTTACTACATAATTAAAAATAAAAATTATATGAGAATTGTTTGTTTAACATTGAATAGTTATGCTAACTTGGTTGCAATGCACCTGTTAATTTTTTCAGTATTTGTAATAACTTATTGTTGAGGTATTTTCCTAATCAGAAAATTTATTTTATACATGAGTTTTAATGGGATCATTGTTTTTTAACAAATACATGATATTTGTCCTCCAATTCTATATTTCATTTACTTTTTCTTTTTTGTTTTTTTTGTTGTCAATTAAAATTTTGTATACATGCATTGTCTAGAGTACTCTCAGCAGAGAATCAGAGAAGATAAAATAACGGAATCCAATAAAAACAAGAGGATGCCAAAAAAAAGGTTTTTGTCAATTAACGTACACAAAATTAAATTAAAGAAAAAGACGTGTATTAGTCGAGCTAGATATTGTAAAATATTACCGCAGAATATAGTAATGAAGGGTGGATTCAAACGGTGGGGTACCAAGGGGTAGAGGATATGCCTTTTTTTTTTTTTTTTTTTTTTTTTTTTTTTTTTTTTTTTTTTTGGGGTTTTTGTTTTGCTGTGGGGATTTGTTTCAGGATATGCTTTTACTTCCATTCTTTGCATCGGATTTAAAAAATTAATGATTGAGATATCATGTTTTTTGCATCTTATAGTGCCCAACTGGTCGGATCTCATTCAAGCTTTACGATTGGAATCCTGCAGAATTCCCTCGAAGACTTCGGCACCAAGTATTTACAAGATTGTTATTGCAGTTTAGTATTGTTAGGAAAATAATCTCTTAATTTTAATGAGAGAGGCGAGGAGTCAATTAACTTGAGGATCATTTTTTGACAGATATTTCAGTGGTTGGCAAGCATGCCGGTTGAGTTGGAGGGTTACGTACGCCCTGGTTGTACTATTTTGACTGCATTTGTAGCAATGCCAAATTTTATGTGGCTTAAGGTAATGTTACTTTTCATCCATTACTGCATGAGTCTAACTGCTGCTTAACTTTTACTCCAACTGAAATGCAAAACAATTAAGAAAGTAATCCTTTCTCGTCCAATATATACCGGTGACATCTTTAGTGGTAATCCAAAGTTCATGTTTTTGTTCAAAGTTTAATTTTGCAGAGTCCTTAGGCTTTATGATATTACCCTTACGTTTCTTAAGTTCATATCTTACCATATTTTATTTCTTGATCTAAGTTTAACCACATTCTGTTCATCAGTTACTACAAGAACCTGTTGTATATATCGGTGACTTTGTTTCTGGGTCTGAAAAGCTGCTCTCTGGCAGAGGAACTTTTCTTGTGTATCTGGATAATATGATCTTTCGGGTTCTAAGAGGTAGGCTGATGCCTCTTTTCTTTTCCTCTTCTTTTTTTTTTAATAAAACTTTTTTTCCCTCTTTTTAAAATACGGTTAGCTTACCAATTCAGACTTTTATGCTGTTACTATCATTTTCTTTTCCTTATAAAAATTATTTTGTGAAATAATGGCGTATCATGTCTATTCAAAATGGTAGTACCAGCTTTAATGTGCTTTACTTGATGTTTTGTAAAGAACGAATAACGTATGGTTGACTTGATGCGAATTAGGTGTAGAAATTTTGTTTTCTGATGATATGCTTCATGTAGTTGGAGCTTGTTTTTAACTACCGAACTTCTTATTTATGTTCGTTAAATCTTGAATGGTTACAGATGGATCTTCTGTCATGCGCCTCAAGGTAGTGGAACGGATCCCAAAACTTCATTATGTACATCCTACATGTTTTGAGGCTGGGAAGCCCATGGAATTTGTGGCTTGCGGAAGTAATCTTCTTCAACCTAATTTTCGGTATGTGAGTTGAGAATATTGAGTTTTTTAAAATAAGAAATTATTTTTGTATTTGTTGTGTATATTGCTAAATAGGGCTTGGAAGGTTAAATTTTAGCTTGAGTTTGCAGCTGTCTACTAGTTATTAATTTATTGTATATTAGCTTGTCTCTCTACCTTTACCTCTTATTTACTTTATTGCTTCTTACTTTTGTATTGAAGCTGTCTTACAACTGCGTGCCAACATAAGCCATTCAATATTTTTGTACTTTTTGGCATGGCTATGCTGTGCATTTCAATCTCTGATTGCTGACCTTGAATAATATTTGACTTGAACATGGGATCTTGATGACAGGTTCCTTGTTTCGTTTGCTGGGAAGTATCTGGCTTATGATTATTCTGTAGCACCTCTGCATAATGACAGCGAAAAGGTCACTGCCTTTGATAATCAGTTACTGAAGATAAATATCCCTCATTCTGACCCAGACCTTTTTGGGCCTGCTTTTATTGAGGTATTGCCTCTTGATTCAAATTTTCTTTTTTTCTGTTCGGTAAATGTTTTATTTGATTTATGATTCTGGCATCATGTGATGCAGTAAATTTCATTGTTGATGTCCCTTTTATGTAGGTAGAGAATCAATCTGGCTTATCTAACTTTATTCCCATTCTGATTGGAAACCGGGAGATTTGCTCTGAAATGAAGATTATGGAGCAGAGATTTGAAGAACGTCTTTGTTTGAAAGGAGCAAAGCTAGGGGTCACCAGTTCTTCATCTGATTCATGTGAAGTTTCTAGTAGACAAACGTCATTTTCTCAATTTATTTTAGACACAGCCTGGTTAATCAGAAGGCCTGCATTTGAAGATATAGAACACACTTCCGATTCATTCCAGATAGGAAGATTTAACCGCTTGTTGAACGTTCTAATTAAGGAGAAATCCACCGTAGTGTTGGCTCGAGTTTTGGATTATATTGAGACTGTGGTGGACAAAATGAAGTTAAACTTCTTGGCTGATGAGTTATCTGGTATCGATATGGAATTACTTGAGAAGAATATGGCTCGTGCTAAACAGATTCTCTCTGGGATATTCAAGGAAGAGAACGTTTCTTTACTTCAATCCAGAAATTTTGTTCACAGTGCAAATTGCTTGTGTGAAATCACTGATAGTCATCCCCTTGTTTCATCTACTCATCAGGTGAGACGTTAGTTATTTGCCTCCAAGTTTGATTAGGTTCAGATTTGGCATCTTTGACACGCGATGTTATTTCCACAACTAGTTCTGGAAGTCATTTTGGTTAGAGATGTGCACATTGAAAATATTCAGTTTAAAGCTAAAGCTGAATGTTGGAAGTTTTATTCTTTTCTAACTATTTATCTTGTTAACTCTTAACTCTGATTTTTTGTGTGCGCATGTGGTTATTTACATATCCGAACCTTGATGAATAATGTTTCATTGGTTTTGATAGTGCAGTTCCTTTTTCTAAATATTGCTGATGTTTAAATATTTTACTAGTTTTTTCTTAACTTCAGGAGATAAATTAGTATGTATGTTTAGTCCATGTTGCCAATTTTTGAATATCTATTTAGAATTTTGTATGGATTATGCATAATCAGCGTGGCCATTTGGTACTGCAGGACTCAGAAACAACTGAAGAAAGAAAAACGAATGGTGTCTACATTTCTGAAGACGACCGTGGCAACATCGCACTTTTGAACAAAGAGGTCGTTATGAACATGACCCTGATGAAGGATACCCCGACAATATCTTTAAGTCACACATTTACCAGAAAGTACATCTCTCGGCCTCATGTCCTTGCAATTGCTTCTGCTACTGTTTGCCTCTGTATGTGTGTTGTCTTCATTCACCCGCAGGAGATTGGCAGAGTTGCAACAACTATTCGAAGATCTTTATTCGATAGCAGTACACCATGACCATGCTTGTCGACAAATACAAATCTTCTCGAAAAGATATGGTGGATAGCTGTGGAGATAAGTAGCTGAATGCTGGTTTTAGTGTCTTTGCTTCTGATGGCAGAGGATGGGCTTCCCGTACGCTTTATGTTTTTCTTCCTGCCTCCTCTGTAGAGAGATGAAATTTTGAAAGAGCCATGATATATCCTTGCATCTTGTTATCTCCGCGTGTTGTAAATTGCAGTGTACATGTTTTTTGCTATTCATTCCGTGCTTGAAGAGATTAAAATCTGATCTATTTGGTTCTCTCTAATTGTGCTCAATCAGCTTTACATGAAAGGGCCGAGTTGTGAACAGAGACAAATCATTTCGAGTGAGTTTCCTTTGTATTTGCAAACGTAATATATACTCGCAGAGTTTCCTTGGTTCAATTGTTGCTGAAAATATAGGATGTGCTTCCTGCAATTTTATTTTCCCTCTTTTTCTACTGCTTTTTTACGATCTCCTTCTCAGTGAGCTCAAATTGCAATAGGGCTGCGTGTTTTTCCTTGTATGTTGTATTCATGTCCCATATTGTAAGTGGTAATATGTGTTTTTATAGCGATTTCAATAAAACCTTTCCTTCAAATTTGTTCCAAATTGAGTTCCGATGAGTTCAGACATGCTCTACAACGATAGAATTGCGCTGTGTTGTATATTAGATGAATCCGTCATGAACTATAGCTGGTGTTCTTACTTGTGTTATCCCCGCAAAACAGAAGGATCGCTAGAATTGCTTCTTGAAAAGTGGCTATATAGGGTCATGTGGCATTCGTGGCCGAGTTAACGGGAGAGCTTATACCTGCTAATTTATTAGATTTTCCACAAAACAGTATTTCAAACAAGCACTAAAATAAATTAATGAACTTGTTTTATTGCAAGTTATAGCTTGCATTGGCGTAAAAATGTACTTAATTTTGATATAATCGTATAAAACCGACTAAAGTACCAGGAACTATCAATAAATGTGTTAATCAATAGTGTTAAACAACGGTGCTAACTCTGGCTTAAGTTAACTAACGAATTAAAATGATAAGAGGACAAATTGAGGGGGAGTAAATTGAAACTATACTGAAACAATAGGGGTAAATTGGAATACAACCTTATACAAAATTCACCCACTATAAATCCTGTTTTTACCCCTTTACCCCCCAATTGTGAAACCGGAGTAACCGTTTACCTAAACAGGTTCCAATCTCTCTCTCTCTCTCTCCTTCTCTCTGTGGGCAGGATTCCGGCAAGGGGAACAAATACAATGGCGACGGCTAGATCGAGAATAACGTTCCGCGTAGTATTAGCAATACTGGTTATAGTTGGATTCTTCTATCTCTTTCGCCCTCTCTACTGGAAGATCTCCGCCACCATCCAAGATATCCGCCAGAACAAACAAACCGTCTCCGGAGGGCCCCCTTAACAACCCTCCCCCCCCCCTCTCTCTCTCTTTATATATATATATATATGTATGTATGTATTTATGTATGTATCATCTCATATACACATATATGCATATGGTCCGATTTGAATCTCAGTTTGTTCACTAGTCATTCTTATTTAATTTCTAAATCTGGAGCATTCACATCGGTGTCTAAACACTAGAAACGTCTTACTGCACTCTTTCTATTTTGTAGAGTTTCTAACAAACTTTACGTAAATGCGAAAGTAGATTTATCGGTGGAGAAATTCACTATTCACAAATCTCTATCAAAAAGAAAAAAAAAATTTCTAGCTAATCTTTAAAGGATTGATTAAGATTAAGGAAAATATTTTTTATAATTTACTATTATATATATAATTATTCTAGTAGTTTTACGCAAATTTTTTAGAAAGATTATTTTGGGCGATTTTAAAAAATGTGGATTTCTAGTTGGAGAAATGGATTTTTAGAAAGTGAAATGCAGAAATTAAATGAGAAAAATTGGTGTGAGAATTTGTTTTTTCCTAAGTTTTGCAGTTTTCGTAGAAAAAAAATTCATTGTAGCATTTCTTTTTGGATTTCTATAAACTGAACGTGGATGTGGAACATTTTTGAATGCAGATTTCTCAAATGACAAATTAAATTACAGAAATCTGTGCTTTAAAAGGACTGGTTTGAGTGCTCTTATATTGCATTCACTTTCGTTGCTCGACAGGTTTATCGGAGATTGTGTATGAAGCACAGAAATCAGTGGGAAATTGGTACTACCATGATGAGTCTGATTCCGGTATTCATCGTAAATCTGCCGCCAGGAAGATCCTTCGTCAGGTTTTCTTTTGATCAAGTACTGATCTAGTATTTGCTGTGATGTTATATCATTGAATTATTTGTTACGAGAATCTATGAAAATGTAGTATTTATTGGTTAATGACTATAGATCTTTACAGTATATGACTCAATTTGTTGGTTTGTACTAGGTGAACAACATTTATATAATTCGGATGCTACTGCTACAATAATTGCTTCCAAAATTGATGTGTCATCACTCACCGCTACACCGGAAACATAACACGAAAACTTTCTATGTATCTATTGTTTTATAGATTCGTTTGGTTGCAGTTTTTAAGCCAAAAAAAAAAAAAATTTCTAACTAAGAAAAAAATTGGATGCATCTAGCTTAAAACTTTCGGCTTATTTAGGCCAAAGCAACAAATAAGCTCAGCTTAGCAGTCAAACGCTATTCAACTTTTAATCAAATAAGTTGAAAACTGAAGCTTATAAGCCACAACCAAACAAGCCCTTAGTTATTGAAATTTTGATTGTAAATCGATTTCCTTTGTTTATATAGTCCATGTGTAGCTGTCATTCCCTTTACATCGTTCATATCTAGTTGAGCAAGAAGGAAGCAGTCGAATGTGGATATTTGGATTTTGTATATAATAATTCACTGTTTCAGAATATTTTTTTAAGGATTAGCATCGAAGAAATGATCATTGGCTTTGATTTTTTCAGCTCCACAATGACGAGTAAATAAAGGTGTAGAGGACTTAAATCCTTTTTTCACGTAGTCGGTGTTTTAGTCCGAGTCCTTTCGAATTCAGATTTTTGCCTTTGGTAAAGTTGCACTGTCAAGGATTTTAGAGCAAACAACTGCTATGTGAGAAGTGGCCATTATCTCTCGTGCGCGTGCGTGTCCTTGGATAAGTACTGTTGTTTGAACCTGCAACCTCAATGTAAGGCATACGTAGAGCTATAATCCACATATTGTCAAGGTTTGTCCAAACTTGAAGGGGGAAAGGTTTTTTGAGTTAAAACACACCTATTCATACATAAAATTCGGGAAGCCTTTTCTTGAAGGACTTCCCAGTCGAACGTTTAGGATTCAACTCCCTGAAAGGTATACCTCTAGTTGCATAACTTGCATTCTTGAGCTACTTTCTTTCTTTTAAGCTATTCCATCCGCTTGTCTGCTTGAGTTATCCATTCTCTAACTTTTGAGGGAAGATTTCTCTCTTTAAGCGGTAGTCATTCGGAAGAGCGAAGAGGTGACTATGGAATAGGAAATGCACTTGCTCAAAGTCTGTGGGTAAAATCAGCAGCATGTGCATGTTTGTTAGCTAGCTTGCATCCATGTAATCTGTTGCAATTTTATTTATTTTTTTAAATCAGAGAGAGGCGAGAAGGGCGGGCCTGGCACAATAGTGGAGTTTTTTCATTGTGCGCTGGTGGTCGTGGGTTCGAATTAGTCTTTCTGCAAAATAGGGAGAAGACTGCCTAGATATTCCATTCCACAAACCCCACCGTATAGGAGCTTCGGTACTGGGCACGTCATTTTTAAATCAGAGAGAGGCGGGCTCTCCAATTTTATTCCTCACTTCTATTACTTACAGCAAAAGGGAAGCAAAACAAGACAATAAATCAAAGAATACATCTATACTGCCTCTAAACTGGAAACAGCCCAATAGCATTTGAAATCCAACATTTATGAACCTCAATTGGGAGGGGTCCAAATGGCTGAAATATTGTGTTGTAATCCCACTAGCCCCTTGTTTAACTATATCATGTCAGCCACTAAATTTCCTTCCCTGTATGCATGCTGAATTTTAACCTCTTATCACATCTGCGAGACTCTTAATGCTATTCCAAAGATGTAACAGAGACCAAGGAGGCTCTGAGTTGCAAATCGTTATACAGTATCCAATACTAGTCGAATGGGTCGTATTACAGTTCCAATTTATCTCATTTAACCATTATGAACTGGAGGTTACTTTGAGTTTGATGGCTCGACTCCTAGGAGGCTGGGCATTTTTTTTCCGGAAAAGGTGCTTCTAATACTTTGTCCTTATAATTTTTAATTGTTAGATTATCTTTCTGCGACCTAAAATTTGTTTGTCACTCTTGCATCCTTTTTATGAGTGTTAGGGGACTCTTTTCCCATTCTTTATAGTTTTGTTTATGTCAAACTTAGAGCAGTACAGAGATCGAGTCCATTTGAGTTACACACACACATATTTTTTTTAATTTTGCTCCTAGG
>MKEJ01021561.1:0-12586 GCA_001753735.1 Embelia ribes | reverse complement strand
TAGTAATATTTGTTGGGAAATACTGTCTGATGTGTTTGAGAAATGAGCGGCGATTTTATAAAATAAAGGCAGTGGCGGGCCATTTTTGCTAAAAGCGATTTTATGAGAAAATATGGGCCATCATGCATTTCTGAAAAAAATAAACTGGAGTGAGAAACTGGCCCTTGTTTAAGTTCCGTTTTGGTCTCATGTGGAATTCAAGGTGTGGAGGGACACCCGCTAAAATCTTTATGCATAAAGCTTCGGGATACTTTTTACAAGTAAGTTTGGCGTGTGTGTTTCCCAACATAATATTACATCCGGATAATTAATGTGTGAGTATGTGATTGTGATGAATTACGTATTTACTTTGGCAAATAAGAGCATCTCCAACTCAACTCAATAAAATAACTACTCAAAATATATTTAAACATTTAATTTACTAATTTAGTTAACAATTTTTTAAAATGCACTCCAATCATGCTCTTTATTTTATCTAATTACTTCAACTCACTCTCAATATTTGATGAGAAAGAAGGGGCTTGGGCAAAATGAAGAGGGAGATATTGAGCCGGTTGAAGCACATGTTTCTGGGTTTGGTTAGCCAAAAAGGCTAAAAGTGTTTTTTGGCTAGCTACGTTGGATATGCTCTAATATAGAGTAACATAAATTTGCTTAAAAATCAAATAAGGTATATTGCATGGATTATAACATTGTTTCCTAGTCAATCGGGGCATTGACGATGATCATTTGATTTTGTTAACAATGGTACGACTTTTTATATGTTGTTAGAATCCAGACTATGCTTTGCTCAAACGAGAGATGGATAAATTGGTCCTAAGATGAGGTGGATGACTTCATATTTAGACCCATCGGTTTCTGGTTTGTAAATATATATCTTCACTAGTTTGTAAATAGGGGAGGGGTCTATTAGTTCTACACAACCCCAAGTTTGAAGGACAACTTTGCAATAAAAGGGAAAGGGCTTTTGTCTTGGCTGTTTTCACTTTCCCACAGTTGATCTAATTCAATATGGAAACTAGGTAGATCCCTTGCATTGAAAATCTTTAAAGAGTTGAACAAAAATTTACAAAGTGATGAGTGGCACCTCTCTTAGTAAATAAAACCAAATGTTTGCTTGGGTGAGCAACCTCTCCGAAAATTTGAAGTGTCAAAATTCTCTATATGTAAAATTAGTATTAAATTTTAGTGTAAAACTTTTTACGTCTAGTTTCACTACTTCCCACAAATTTTCTACGGGATTTCCTTGTTATGCCCCTCACTTCGCTATTCGCGGCCAAACAAACTGAATTATATAACGTTATGGATAATTGTAGATGGTTAGCATAGAAATTGAAGATTTCCAAAGAGACTCGATCATGTTTGCCTTGTGATGATTGAGGATGGAACATTGACTTTCATTGGAAGCAATTCTTCAACTGGTCTCAAGATTCGTCTTGTTATATGCCCTAGCCTCTCGAGTTGTGAGAGTTTTTGTTTGTCATTAAATCGGGCAATTTAAGCTTTTCGCAAATGTGTTATGAGTTGTGAAGTTATTTTATCATAATATACAATATGCAATTATTTTGTCATTTGAACTTCCTGAAAGGAGAGAACAAAAGTATTAAACCAACATGTTTCAAACTTATTTATCAAAATTAGGTTATTTTGAGATTATTTATCAAAGTAAGCTTGTTCGACATTACCCTACCATTGCATCTCCAGTGAACCTGCCACTAGAATGTCAAATTCATATTTAGCAGTGACATGACTGTCGTAAATTTGTCTTTGCCAATCGTGGGTTCAACTGACACACCATTGTTGGGGAGGGTTCATGTCAACATGGTTACGCTTATTTTGATAAGTAACTTCAACACAAACCTTTTTTATGTAAATATATATTAAAAAATAAGCTAGTTTTTGGTGAATTACTAAGAACAAAACTTTTAGACTTAGTTTGATGTAAGAATTACTCGTGTGAAAATAAGACAGAAAGATTTTTTTTTTTTTTTAAAAAATTATAAATTCAAGTACAATATTCTTTTTTTATCGTATTTTTCTTCAAGATATCTTTGCACCAAATACACCCTTAATTACTATTCTACGGAAAGTTGCTCCAATAACATACCATTCCAGTTGCATCAACGTTAAAACCCGCATGTATTTCCTACTTTATAATACTTCAAAATGGGCGTCTTAAGTTGCAACTTTTATACTCAAGTTTTTTACTAAAAATTGGATTATATTTATGTGCGCAATTTTTAAGCTACGATTTTTACATATTTCCACCTAAAAAACTTAAAAAGATTCAAGCCGGATGTATATTTCTACTTTTTTTCGCCTTAGACAGAAAAAAGGTGGTTTTATGTTTTTTTTGAAAAGCATGGTATATTCAGTTATGAACTCTAAAACTACCTTCGGCTTTTAAAACAAAACCAAACAAGTTGCACGTCATATTGATTAATTGATTACTCAAAGTCTTCTTCAAAGAAATACACAATACAAAAACGCATGCTTCCGATTATTTTACCAAATTCAACCTCATATGGGAAACATTAGCGAGAGATGCAAGTTCATTAGACGAACGTGTCTTTCACAATGACTACTTTAACATATATATAACGTACAAAAGTGTGCTTTTTGATTATTATTATTATTTTAAAAAGAAGAATAAGGAGAAGAAGAAAGAACTAAATTGAGAACTTGTTCAAAACAAGCTTTCTGAGCTTGAGAAATCAACAGCCGCAAATTCAGTGCAGATACAAATTTGAAAAGGAAAGGAAAAAGTTAAAAGCAAGGATCCATTGAACTCAGTAACTAATAATGGTTTTACTGATCTTGATAGTTGGCAACATTTCTATGTTTCTCTCCAGTTGTTATTTATTTAGTAAAACTCGACATTACCAAACAGAGATTTCACTTAGGAACATCTTTGTATAGCATGTCCAATGTTTTCTTTCCCCCTTTTTTATGTTGGCAATTTTGATACGTAAGCACATTGTCGAAAACACGAAGTTGTGCAGTAAATTCATCGCCCCTACTAAAAGTTTAGAAAGAGACCGGATTTGGTGAAAATTTATACAAAAGATGGGTCATGTAAAAAAAAAAAGCTTTCCATACAAACTGAAAAAACTACGAAAATGGCAGGGAAAAGTAAAGAGGAAACAAAACAATATCAAATCATAAGCTTGAAAGTTCACATTGCCAATTTAGAGATTGTCATGTAAAAGCATGTTTAGATGCATGAAAAATGTGAATACAGACAATCAGGAACCCAAAATTTGACGCACATTTATAAAAGTCTGACATCTAATGAAAATCTAGTTTTATCGAACTTGAAACTTGGTACCTTTTTCAGAAGAGTTGGGACTCGTATGTACGCATCTAATTCAAGCAACACATTAGTTGAGATGACACAAGTGGCATCTCTGGAAGAAAAAAACTCAATAACCAAAGTCTGCTGTAATTTGAGGAAACAGAAAGAGCAAAGACTGTCGTGGGATGTACTCCAACAATGAGCCTAGTAATAATCATAATCAACTAAAAAAAAGTTAGGGGGATTAGAAGATACTGCGGTTCAAGATAGGTCCATATCAAATAAGGGTGTGTTATTTGTGTACGAAGGTTAAATTGTTACAATGTTTAGCTTACAATAAAAAGAAGAAGAAGAAGAAGAAGACTGAGAGAAACTGTATCTAGTTGATATAAATAGCAGAGTTGAAGAAAAAGATGACAAAAAACGAATATAAATTTACAAGATAAAGGTTTTAATTTGAATCACCTTTCTGAGAAATCTCATCTCAAAACAACTTTCAACTTGTCTTGCACCTGATCTCTAACATTCCACTGCAACCAAATCGAAAACAACTCAATGCTACCACTGATTAAACCATGAAAAATAGAAAGCACAAACTACACGTTTCTTTGTTTCCTATTAAATCCTCAAAACTAATGAATGCAATTTACCCCAAAACCGTATCTAAACTAAACCTGTGGTGAGAAATAGCCACAGAAGACAAGAATTTGAAACGGACAAATTTTGGGAGGAAGTGGAATGTGATCCACCAGTTGGGATGAAGATAGAAATTGATACTTCAGGGTTTTAAATTGAGATAGGTGCTAATGTAAGTGATAACTGTGTAATTTTCTTGAAGAAACATATTATTCCGAGAAAAGCTACCTGTAAATCATTAATCTCGTCATCCGTAAGTGAACGTTCCATTGACCGATAGGCTATCCTGTAACAATGACTGGTCATTCCTTTCTTGTTGGTAAAATTGTCAATCAGTTTCACCTGGCAGCAGCAGATGAATTTTAGCATTTAACTCATCAGAACAACCCATGAGGAACAAAAAATACTTATTTTAAATAACTTTTGAAATAGTACATACTAATTGTCCCTGGCTTATTTTTAGGAGTATTAATCTTTACTTTCAAGAACAAGAGCTTCTTGTTTTACAGTATGGATAAACGAAGTTGCACGATCAATTCCACAATAAAATGTTGATTTTTTTTGGGCTTCGCTTTTCAGATTCTTTTCGATTTCCTAAAGCATTCATGTTCAGAACATTCAGCAGAAAAAGCTGAATACAAAACAAAGAAGTATGCAATCCACAATTTCAAGAAACACAACGATGTTGAGCATACTTGACATAAAACAAACTCATAACTGAGAAGTCCAAACTTTAAATGAAAAGGAATACATTATTTTGGCACCCAGTATTATTAAAATTTAAAAGTCAATTGGTTTTGAAATGAATCACCCATAGAGTCACTTATTTTGTCTAATTAATCACAAGGAAACTCTATGTCTAAGAACAATTGCATCAGATTCCCTATAATTGTTTCTTTTCCTACTTTAGGTAACCAAAAGCTAGGTAATGTCACTTTTTGGCCCCGCATCAGATTATATAGTAATACCAAAAATAGAGAATCTCTATAATGGTATTTCAAATCTAAAGAATCACTATTCATTTCTTAAATATATAAAACTAATATATTTTCTTTCATATCACATCATTTCATTATTATATTTAAAAAATTAATATACTCTTTCCACTCACTCCCCTAATATTATTAACTAAAAATAAAAATATAATATAAATATATAAAAATAATTGACCTTAAAACTATTAAATACAATATATAATAGCAAATATTTATAATATTTTAAATAATAATAATTATAATTATTATTACTATTTATGTAAAAATAATTTTTTAAATTTTATTTTATATAATAAATACATAATTGAAATTTAGTTTTAATATTTAATCTAAATATAAATTAAAAATTAAATTTAAATTTTATATTATATAAATTTAATGTTTAATCCTATGTAATAGTAACTCTTCATTAAGCAATTTTAGTTATCTTTTTATTATTTATATAATAATTTTTTATAAGATTTTTTATTTATATATTTTTTTTATCCCAACACTTCAATTCTCTTTTCTCTTCCTTTGCTTGAAGAGAGATTTTATTTATATTTTCTATTAATATGACATTTTAAAATTAAATTATAAAAGAAAAAATAATAAATTTTTAATAATATAGAACTAAAAACAATATATTATTAAACATATTTGTGTGTAATTAAGAAAGGAATGGTTCAAGATATGAAAACAGAGGATGTGATAGATAATTTGATGTAGAGGGTAAGAAATAGAGATTCTATAAAATAGAGATAAAGTATTTTTTTTTATATTTTAGGGAATTTGTTAAGAAAATCTAATGTAAATGCTCTTATACTGGAAGTAACTAAAATTATTTCTCTTACCCTCTTGCTTTCTATATTTGTCTTTCCTCCACAACTTTTTGTTGCTCACGTACAAGTTTGTTTTAGTTTATCGAAGAACTGAATGATATTAGATTCTTGGGGTTCCTTTTACCTTTTGTTAGGAAAAAGCTCTATCTTGATAGTGGCCTTGTTTGGTGCAAATACTAGAAATATACTTCTGGTGCTTTTTACTTAAAAGCAAAAAATGGTGTTTGTTTGCACCAATAAAAGTATGTTTTTTTTTTTTTCAACTTAAAAGTAACAAAATTGTACTTTTGTAGAAGTATGGAATTGGATACTTTCTTCAGAAAAAGTATATTTTTCAATAACTTTACCTTACTACCAATTAGTTTTTTCTACTTTATGCCAAACACACCTATAATACTTATAAGTAATATTAAAAGTATACTTTTTCATATCTAATAAAAAAGTATACATCTATAGTTTTAAAATGCAATCAAACAAGCCCAGTGTTACATACTCGTGCATTGATCCTCTAATGATAGCATACTAACGATACGAACACCTGATGTTGTGAAACTACAATTGTAATCATTAGTCATCTTGGGAATTTGGCTTTTATTTGTTTTTTTCCCTGAATAATCTAAACTTCGCATTTGCTGTATAATTAGTTTTCATCGAAAACAGCCCCTCCATATCAGATTTGATTAGAACTTCTGTTTCGGAGCTTACTTTCTGTTCTCAGGTTAAAGATGTGTCGTAGACAAGAGTTCGAATGGTTTTGTTATGTTAACTTAAATTGTGGCCTGGAGTTAATCACCGTAACACATTAAGCTAGTATCTAGCTGTCAACATTCTTTCTGGCATTGTTACCATATCGTTATTGGACTGAAAAAGAAGGGAATAAACTGCAGCACAAACCCATTTGCAGGGAATGCTTTGTAATGAAAGTTCCCTAAGCGGTTTGGATCTATTGCTTGTAGAAAGCGTATTCCGTCTTTAATTTTACTCCCACATTATATGTTAATATGCATTTTACTGGAATTTATCGGACATCATGTTGGCTTAAATGGTTTTACCAGCTTTACCAGTCTTAAAGTAGGTTGTTCTGTTGTGATCGGGATATTACGGGTTTGAATCTTGGAAATAGTCTTTGTGCATGGGTTGCAATGTTTTTTTTTTTTTCCGATTAACGAACAAATTTTATCTTTTCCGTAGGCGACAATATTTTTGTCTCTCTTTGATTTATTATGCACGCAGTAGTATTTGGTTTTGCACATCAAGTCATCCTACTAACTTGATTTTTCGTTACATTTTGACATTAGATATCACCAGAAGACATTCAACAGGATGTTGAGCACAGTGGACCAGGTGGTGTACTGAAAACTTTTGTGGACCGTGGTGGTGCTACTAAAGGCCAGGTCAAAAACAAATTTCCTTCATCAAAAAATAGAACTGGGAAGAAGGTGTTGGCAGATATTGAAATCCTTCAGACAGATGCTCTGATTAAGCAGGTAGAATGAAGAATTGATGGTTTCAGATTTTCATTAAAAATGTGTAACAGCCTTTATCTAACTAAGCTTTTCCATGAATGTTGATAGGCGGATAAAGTTTTCAATGCAAACCGTCTAGATCCATCGGAGGTTGAAAAAGCTAGGAAATTGCTTAAAGTAAGGACAATCATGAATCTCTAGTTTTAAATCGTATTATTTCTACCTTTTTACTAGCGAAAATGACATACCAATTAAAACACAGGATCATGAGCAAGCTCTTGTCGATGCCATTGCGATGCTTGAAGGTGCTTCTGACAGCGAAAGTGGTATATAATTGACTAAAAATATCACCATAATATACAGTTTCATTCTGAAAAGGGATGTTAGGCAAAGATGCACAGTGCTCTGTTGTATCATGCATATTATATTTCTTGCAGTTTCTTAGATGTAATCTATAAAGGCTTTTTACTGATTGTCAAGTAACATTAAGGATTATTTTCTCAAGTCATTAGAATGAAATTCCATTAGTTGCATTGAATAGTTTACCCCCATCACGTGAAACCTTTAATTTTGTGTGTTTAAAAGTTGGTTTGCATTTAAGTGCTGAATTTATTAGTTGAGCTTTTTTGCTCTAAAAAAATAGCAGTTTTACTCTGGATGTATTTGGTTTTTCTTTGTCTAAAAAAAGCAACCTTTTTTCTGCAACCAAAAAGACCATGTATATACATTTGTACTCTTGATGATTATTCTGGTAGTTATCAAAGTGAATGATGTATGGACGTCAAGGCTACTGACCCCTTAGTCATGTGGTGTAACAAAGTAGCGGATATTATAAAAAATACTAACAAAGACTCGTATTGTAATATGGATTCATGAATAGATTCATTGCGGAGCAGTTCTAAAGAACACTTTCTTAGCCTCATGATTTTGACATGTTCATTGCTTGCGCACTGTAAAACAATTTTAATGATAGCGTACCAAAAATTTCCTTTTTATAACAGAAGTAGATGGGAAAATTTGACATTAACGACTTGCTGTAATATCATATTTTGGTTAAATTTAGCTGACCCCAATTATTGTAATCGAAGCAGATGGGGAACATAAAAGGCTAGCAACGGAACAAGAACGAGATAGAAAAGAGATTCAAGGTGCAGATGGCAACAAAATTGCTACTGACGGAAAGGGTTATCGTGATATTTAGTTTTGAGATCTTTCTAAATGGCAAAACGATGCCTCCTGTAACATTGTTGTATGATATCAACTGGTAGAAGTTTGATAGGGCTGACTAATTTCCTTCTTTTTTCTTTGTTGTTTTATGGCAAAATCAGGCAATGATGTACATGTGCTGGTTTTTATAAATTTGTTTGATGTGATATTATTGTTCACAAGCTCATATAAGATCTTTGACAACGTACTTTGTCATATGAAGAAAATGAGGTGCAAAACTTGCTTTTTGTCACTTAACATTCCTACTTTCTAGAAGTAAAAAACAAACTGACCTCATCCTCTAAGTTCACCCTTCAACTAATAGCACCACTAAAGGTAGCAGTTCTTTCCTCTTTTTTCTCTGGTGGCATCTGTAACAATCTACTAGCACAGATAAAAATCTACTAGCACAGAAACGAGATGAAGATACACAAAACGTTGAACTCACATCGATAATTGGTTAGTGCTATATTAAAAACTAGTGCTATATAAAAAACTATGTTAGGCTTGACAAATAAAGCAATTGCCCACAACCACAGCTGTACGCTCGCTACTTGTAATGAAGCAATAAATTTGAGTATAAGATCCACCACTTGATAGCTGGCCCTTCCATTTGGAAATGGCTAACACCATTGAGAAGATGGGTCTTGACCTGACCGGAAGCTGATTTTAGCATGTGGTCAAGCTGCTTCACGCTGGTGAAACAATCAAAAGTTCCCATAACAAAAAGCTTTGGTTTCAGCGATCTTAGGATTGCTTTGTGGTGTCGACTAAATAGGATTGATGCAAGCAAACCGAAAGGATAGCCTAGGCTTACGTATCCAACAACTTGTTCAAGTTTATAAACAGCAAACCCAGAGATCGGTGCACCTGCAATAGAGTTTTAAAGTACAATGAAAGAGATTAGTGCTTGTATAAGTTCGTATTGGTCAAAGATAGTATATGTATACAGCATACACGGTAAATGAACCACAATCTCAACTCTAGTGTTCATGTATGGCAATCCTTCCGTAAACTAGAACCACTTTTTCTTGCAAACCTCGTCAAACCTAGACTAAATTGGCAGGACCAGGGAACTGTGGCGAAATTCTGTCCATAGGACATAGATAGCACGACTGTCATAGAGACGCTTCATTATTGAAGGACACAGAACCTGAATAGGCAAAATGACCGTGACTCTTGTACCAGGACTTTTCCATCAACGGACCACTCACAAAGGTGCCACCTGCCACTCTAATCACAATCGTAGCCGTTTTGACTCTTTTCTAAATGAAGGTCGAATCCTCATTTGACTGCTTTTCACTCTCCATATCACTCATCTCTAGGTAATGAAATTGTGATCTTATACAGTGTATGGAAGGAGGACTATTGTGCAAAACAAAGCAACTTAAACCAGCAAAGAACAACAATACAACAACAGGACATGTAATTTCAAGTTTCATTCATTAAATTCAATGACCACTTCATCATCCAGGTACCAAAAAAAGATTCTCAGCATAGCATTGTTGTACTTGTTGAAGAAAGACATAAAAGAAGCATTTTCTAATGTTTAGGAGTTCTGACGATTATGAACGATAAACCAGAAAAGATAGTGACGAAGTTGGCGAACTAGATTTACTTACAGTAGTAATAGTCTTAAAGAAACTATTCTACAAAACAAGTGATGAATGATAATCCCTCTCAAATATATGAGTTCACTCCATATACTTGCAAAGAACTCTTGATATCAGATGCGCGTACGCAACCATGCTCACAATACTCCTTTTTGTAAAATTTAACAACAATCACCAATCTGATCTGCAACACTCTTAACTGCTGGTGTCAGTGACACCACGCCGTAACGTGAGATATTCTAAAACCACAAGGACCATACTAGGTGAAACTCAAGTCTAAAAGATCTTCCAATCATATAAGCAAGAACTAGGCAACTAGTAGAAATCCATCCTTGTTCACAACAAAAAGCTTTTTCATTCTTCAAAAAATTATGACAAAGTAGTCTTGGATACATGCAAGAAACCTGCAAAGAAGTTGCATAAAATCGAACTTTTACAAATTCAAACACGCACTGGATATAGAAAAGGAATAAACCCAAAATTAAAAGTTCAGATAATAATTGGATTAAACAAACAAATCAAGCAATCATTCATTCATCCTCCTTTTCATCAACAATAATCTTGTGATCCATCAATATCACAAGGCGCAAATGAAAAAAACTTTATACCATAAACCCAAAAACAAAAGGAAAAAAAAAAAAAAAAGAAATCCATAAGAGCCCTAAGATGAATCTAACTCATGCCTATCAAGCAATACTATTTCTATGACACAATAAAGTAGTGAATTGCAGATGAATCCGCTAATCTAATACCCCTATTACCCAGAAATAGAAAACTAGCAACCCCATAAATCTTCCATCATAAATGAGATAAACAAAAAAACTAACAAATAGCCTTCATCCTCCCTCTTCTCCAAAACAAGTTCATGTCAATTCTTAGTACACAAATTAAATGATAGAATCCATAAAAGCCCTACAACGAACATAACTCATAATGTACCCATCAAGCATCACCATTTTACGACACAATAAAAAAGTAAATAATGACAAATGAAAACTCAGTCGCAGAAATCATATCTGCAGAGGAATCCACCACTATTTACCCATTAATCATGCCATTATCATGAACTCTCACCATCCCAATAGATGTATTTCACAAAGATACAGTCTGTAAAAGCCCAACACCGAATCTAATTCATACCTATTAATCATCAACATGCTATATCACAATAAAGATCCAATTAGGACAAAATGAAATAAAACAATTACAAAGAAAACACACTTGCGGATGAACCCACCAATAAAATCCTAACAAATTAAAGATTCTTAAAGACCTATTAGCAGAAGAATACAAACCATACTAGTCCTACAACAGATCTAATCATGCCCATCAATCGTCACTATACCATGTCACAACAAATATTCAAATAGGAAAAAATGAAAAATAGAAAAACCTCCAAAAGTAAAACTGCAGATGAAACCACCAACAAAATCCTATCAATTAAAGATTCTCAAAGACCCAGTTGCAAAGAATAAAGCCCATGCAGGTCCTACAACGAAATCTAACACACACCCATCAACCATCATCATACCATGACACAATAGAGACATAAAATTAGAGGGAAAAAGAAAAATGAATCTCATATTTACCTGCAGGTGAACCAACCAATAAGATCCTATCAAATCCAAGAAACCGAGAGACCCAATTGCAAACAGCAATAACATCTTTAACCTCTTTAGATCCAGTAAGAGAGGGCTCACCAGTTGATCTCCCAGCCCCTCTCATGTCAAAGGTGAAAGCTTTACAGCCCTCACTTGCGAATCCACAAGCTATTCCACTCAACAAGGCTTGGCAACCACCCAATACTGAGTAAGGGTGGACTAAAACAATGACTATGTTGTTGTTGCTGTTGTTGGTTTGTTGTTGTTGTTGAAGTGGTTGGAAGAGTGTGGTGTGGAGTTTGATTCCATCACTGGTTTCTATAGTGAAGAACTCGGATTCACAGTTACTACAAGTCATGGAGAAGGGAGAGTGAATCCCAGGATGAGTCGAAAGCAACACAAAAAACCATATTTCATATTTCTATGGCAATAGCCTTTCATTTTTTTCATTTTGCTTTTTTAACTACACCTAAGGGCATTCCCACCAGTATTTCTATAATTGACCCTCTAAACTTCATATAAAGATAGGCTCTAGAAATAGAGATATTGCTCACCAGTGCCTCTAAACAATACCCAAAACATTATTAATTATTACTAATAAAATAAATGCCAAAGCTCTAAATAGGAAACACCCAGTATACCCCTCTGCCACCAATCACATTGTCCCTGCCTTTCACTTGCTTCTCTCGTCTCACAGCCTCCACCGCGGCTCTGTCTTTCATCTTCGCCACCGTTATGTTATATAAAGTTTTAATTGAGGTCCCTCAGGAGTAAATCAAATCAACTCCAAATCATAAATGAACTGGGTATACTATATATATATCACGTGCATTGCAGATACAGTTTTTAGAAATACTAAATAGTGACTTTAAAAATTAAAAGATCAAAATAATAAAAATGTTTATCATAGAAAAACCAATTTTATTATAAAGATACAAATTCAACAAGTTGCA
>MKEJ01021559.1:0-12385 GCA_001753735.1 Embelia ribes | reverse complement strand
AAATCACCTAAAGGCACAATCGACACCCCTATAATCTCTCTTTTAGCTACCATCAACGCCCACCCCTCCTATTTCACCACCAGCTCCTGCTCCGGCCGCATCTCCGTCTTCTCCCACCCCTCCTCCGCCGCCACGTCACCCCTCAGGACCAAATCCAACGGCGGCAAATGGGTCTTCATCACCCACGACAAAGCTGAGCCCGAAACTGTTTTAAGCCTCCTCTTCCAAAACCCCAATCAAAACCCAATTGAAAACCCAAATCAAAACCCTACTAGCCAAATCCCTAATCTTGTTTTTCGGTTCGAGCCCCTAATAGTGGCGGTCGAGTGCGTTGATGTGGCGGCGGCTCAGCAGCTTGTGTCGCTGGCGATTAAATCCGGGTTTAGAGAGAGTGGGATTACTAGTGTGAGCAAGAGGGTGATTGTGGGCATAAGGTGTTCTATAAAATTGGAGGTTCCTTTGGGAGATGAGGAGAGAGTTTTGGCATCGCCTGAGTACGTGAGGTGGCTCGTTGGGGTTGCGAATGAGAAGATGGAGGCGAATAGGCGGAGGACCGATGGGTTTCTGGCCGCCTTGCTGAGCAATGGCTTTGTTGGGGATGGAGTTGGAGAGAGAGGAGAGAGTGTGGTTGTTGATGGAGAAGCTGATGTGTCAATAGAAGGTGAGGCTTTGAATCATGGAGTTGCAAATGGAAGAGAATCTAGTGAGACCCGTTTAGGTAAATGGTGATTTTATCTTGCTTAATCATGGATTGGCTTTTATATTGATCCTAAATTCATATTTTTATTATGTGATATAGTGTAAAATCTTTTACTAATCTAAATCCTTCCACCCTATTTACGAAGTTGGAAGATTACTGTTTTATTTAGCCTCAATTCGGTATTACGTGTAACATTTATGTTTTTTTGTATCTTTGCCATTGGCTGACAAAAATGCCGGATGGCTCTACTGTGTGCTTGGGTATATGTCTTGATATGTCATATAGGGCGTAGCGATCTTTTATTGTTCTGAATCCGTTCACCTGTATGTAGAGAAGGCAAATATTCCAATTTTATTTTGTCCCAAGTCAACACTATGTATAACGTTTATGTTTTTCCATATATTCGCTGTAAATATGGAAGAATTGTGAGTTGGTCTCTAATGCGTGCTTGGTTATATGTCTAGAATTAGTTTTTCATATATCTGATTGTTTACTTTTATTTGTTGTTTCCCGGGTCACAACTTCAAATGAATTTTTGCAGAGTGACTCCTCTTTCTACTTGTTAGAGAGATTTAGCATTAGGGAAAATCATCCGGCAAAAGCATACAATGTATTTAGTCTATTTTCGACATGAATATGAATTTACATTTTACTGTGTTTTCAAGAATTTAACTTAGATTCTTAGCTGCGAGTGTGTAGACAGAAAGCTTACGATTTCAATGCTTAGTGAGCCATATAACTGCATTTTGTTGCTTTCGAAGGGCTGTTAAGTGACTCTGGTTTGTTCTGTTGAAGAGATTTGATATTTGAGAAGATGCTCCTGACGAAAGTAGATAATGTGTATTTTCTATTTTCTGATGTTTATCTGAATTTACTGCATTTATAGAATTTAAATTCATTTCCAGAATGCTTTGAGAATATAGGTACAAAGCTTATATGGTGCCTATTGAGGATCATAGCTTGATTTTTTTGCTTTAAAAGGTTTGTTACATACTATGATATATTTGACTGCAGGATTATTTCCTTATATGTCATTGGCAGGCTCTCCAAGAACTTCACATATGAGTCTAGATATGAATCAGCTGGTGATCGATGGCGAACCTGTTGAGAAAGTTTTTCTGTGGGGTCACTCTGCCTGTACTTTGGATATTATGAACCCAGAGAAAATCATAATTTTTGGTGGGTTTGGAGGTATGGGAAGACATACTCGGAGAAATGATACTCTACTGCTCGACCCATCATTGGGTAAGCTAGAGGTGATTAGCACTCTGGGGTCTCCATCTCCACGCTTGGGCCACACCTGCTCAATGGTTGGAGATCTTATGTTTCTTATTGGGGGCAGAGCTGACCCCCTCAATATCTTGAATGATGTTTGGGTCTTCAATATAGCAAAGAACGAATGGAAGTTCTTAGAATGTAGTGGCTGTTTATTCCCTCCAAGGTGGCGTCTGTAGCAAATTAAATTCTAGTATTATTTTTTGTACATCAAATGTCTGTTTCAGTTATTCTGTCGAGGAATATGATATAATTCTACATTATTTTGCATCAAATGATCTGGCAGTCCAGCTATTCTTGGAACAGTTTTATAGCTTATTTCCTCAACACTTATATTTTCTATGTTTGCAGTCCTTTCAGATTGAAGTTTTTTCTGGATTGTTTTCTAATGTTATTTCAACCTTAAGTTTTTTCGAGCATATGCTAGGTTAAAACTCAAATAGATAAAACGGGAGAAAAACAAAGAGCAACAGTATTGATTATAAGTCAGAAAAGAAAAACTATGTATATCATTTTATCTACCTATGTTCCTCCCTTGAAGTGACAATGTGACTATATACTTTAGTTTGCTAATTTAATGTTTATATATGCAGCCATCGACATGCAGCAGCGGTTATAGATGCAAAGATTTTTGTATTTGGGGGACTTAGCGGGGACATCATTTCGTCAGCACTCTATGTCCTCGACTCTTCCACTTTGGAGTGGAATGAGATACCTGTCCAAGGGGAATGGCCTTGTGGCCGTCATTCCCATACCTTAGTAGCACATGAATCTCAGTTGTATATGTTTGGCGGGTGTAATGGAGAGAAAGCACTGGGGGACTTCTATAGTTTTGACATTCAAACTTGTTTGTGGAAAAAAGAAAATGCTCTTGGAAGAAATCCATGTGCAAGGTTTTCACATTCTATGTTTGCTTATAAGAATTTCGTGGGTGTTTTTGGAGGATGTCCTGTTACACAACATTATCACGAGTTGTCATTATTTAACTTGCAGGCCCATGCATGGAAGCATGTGGTTCTTAACTCTGTTGGTAAAGATCTTTTTGTTCGATGCACCGCCAATGTTATGGGTGATGATCTAGTTATTGTTGGTGGTGGGGCCGCCTGTTATGCTTTCGGAACCAAATTTAGTGAGCCAATGAAACTAAATTTGTTACCACTAAATTATTTAGGTAATAAGTGTATAAAGCAAAATATTGACATAGATGAAGGGCTTGTGGAGAAAGAGATAGTCGATGTTCAAATTCCACAGAAACCAACTGATGTTTTGGAGCATCAAGGTGATGATGTACATTGGGTGTTAGAAGTGAAAAAACAATATGCAAAGTTCGGTAAGGACATGCTTAAGAAATTTGGATGGTTAGATCTTGGAAGAAAAGTTTATACCAGAGAAAATGGGGGACAAATTTGTTTCCCGGTTAGTCATAAATTTTATACTATCTACAAAGATAAGAAGAACCATCCTGGAGCATGTGAAGAGCTGAATGGCTTTGACTCAAAGGCATTTAAGGGCGAGATGCTACTGAAGGATGTGACTTGCTTAACAGCATTAAATTTTTTAATGTCGTTTGGTGCTATTATAATTCAAGACGAGATTGTCAAAGTGAAGAAAACTTCAAGCTCTCCTCTGAAAGTGATGAGTGAAGCTATAGCCTCTCTGTTAAAGGACAAAGGCCTATCCATGGAACTATTAAAGCAGCTACCGACAAGGTTTGTGTTCCATGATTAGGACCATCTTTTGGGGATTCATCTTTTAGAATCTTTGTTAAATGTTTGTTAACGCTTGTCTTTGTTCTGAAAAAATTATTTGGCTACCTGCCCCGTATAGTTTTTCACCTTAGGGCCTTGAGTGCTTATCATTAGACAAATAGAACCTGTAACAATTACTTATTAAGTGGTGTAAATCAAGTAGATGAGTATAGGCTTGCAAGATACTAGTTATCCAAAAACAGAACTTTTAACCCGATGGTTGCAAGGGGAAAAAGTACAGGAAACTATAATACGCGATTGTAACCGAGTGACGCTTTAATTCTTTACGTTTCAGTTGTCCATGTATACTAATATAAAGTAATTATTTGTTGCATAAAACAGATGGGAGCGTCTTGGAGATATTTATGTGCTTCCAGTGTCTTCCTTCAAGGATCCAGCGTGGGACTCAATTGGAGATGAACTTTGGCCTATAGTTGCCAAATCACTTGGTGCTCAGCTGCTTGCCAGGCAGGTCAGTTTTGTAAATAACCGTCTCTTATGCATGGCACAATGGTGCAACCCTTTTCTGTAAATAACCCATGTCCATAGAATTTAATTTCAGTTATGAAATGTTCAGTTCATTTGGGGACCTAAAAGATGTAAACGGATCTAAATTCTACCATTTTATAGGGCCGAGTTGCACCAACTGGAACTAGGGATAGTACCCTGGAGATTCTGGTGGGAGATAATGGCTGGGTTGAACATCGAGAAAATGGGATTCTTTACTCCTTCGATGCGACCAAATGCATGTTTTCATGGGGAAATCTATCCGAGAAGCTTAGAATGGCCCGCCTTTACTGTAAAGATGAAGTGATTGTCGACTTATTTGCTGGCATTGGATATTTTGTGCTCCCATTCCTGGTCAGGTATGCTTCCACATTTATTATAATTTTCTTTACGCTTTGTTCTCTCATAAATTATTGCGGTGAATACAGAGTACTTCTTATCAAGAATAATGAGCTTGCTATATGTTATTGTCTATTTGCTTATAATTTGATTGATCAGAGCCAATGCAAAGAAAGTTTATGCTTGTGAGTGGAATCCATATGCTATTGAAGCGCTGAGGCGTAATGTTGAGGCTAATTCTGTAAATGACCGTTGCGTCATCCTTGAAGGAGATAACTGTGTTACAGCCCCAAAAGTATGCACCCTAACTTAACTGTTGGTTGATGCAACTTTGTTATTTTATTTTTCATGGGTTAGTATACTTACAAGTTTTACTATATACGAGGACAATTTATATGATCGGAGATGCATATTTATAAGACATGTTTGTTGAAGAGGTGCAGGTGTGCTATGGCATCGTTTTGTGGAAATCTTACATGTATTTCCAGTAATAGTATCTTCCATGACTATTTCTTTTTAAATTACTGATTAATTTTTTGTGAGATCTCAGGGGGTTGCTGATCGAGTATGCCTTGGTCTGATTCCTTCTAGCGAGGGTAGCTGGATTACTGCTGTAAGGGCATTAAGGTACTTTTTCTGATTATGCCTACTTGCGCATCTTGGATTATATTTCTAGTACCATTGCTATAGCGTTATACACAGTTTTACCCACACTCACTCTCTCTCTCTCTGAACTTAAATCTCGGTGTTGCTGTGCAGGTGTGTAGGTGGGGTGTTGCATGTGCACGGGAACGTGAAGGACTCGGAAGAGGGTTCTTGGACGGAACATGTCCGAAAATCCATTCAGGAAATTTCTAGATCAGAAGGTACATTTTTGCAACTTAAGTCCAATACAACTCTATTTTCCAAGAATATGAATATATAATCACGGATATTTAAATGAGTTCGCTTAATTTTCAAGTAAAGTTTGAAAACCAATTAATCAAAAAGCTCAAATAGCAAAATGTTGTGGTTTTGTGGAAGCCTTATACTATAAACTGCGAGGCTATTCTGTAGGTTATTCGTGGGAGATTTCGATCGAGCACGTGGAAAGGGTAAAATGGTATGCTCCACATATTCGTCATATTGTTGTGGATATAAGATGCAAAGAAACAATGATGATGGCAAGCTAAAATTGGACGAAAGGAAAAGTCGAAAAAGGTGAAATTCTGCTGGGTGATTTGGTGAAATCTTTTTGAGATGAGTGCTGACGTCGGCGAATTATTAGGTCGGATTTAATTGATTATGGAGAATTTTGGAGAAAAAGCCTTTTTTTTTTAAAAAAAAAATTGCAGGTTATAATCTTCAGGATTTGTTTTTTACAAATCAAATTCTCTATAAGACTAAAGGTGCATCTCTAGAAATTAGAATCATGCTTTCATAAAGAGAGAGTAAGATAAATATCCGATGATTAAAAGGACAATAGAACTTTAGGCATCCTATGGTGGTAGAACACCGTATTTCTTGTCTATTGTTGTAAATTTTTTTGATCTCGAAGATCATAAGATCACTTGATAAGCATGTTTTGTCTGATGGTGCAAAATGTTTCGACATTGGTCAATACAAGTAGATGGAACACGTATATATCCAGTGCGTTTGGGGCGCTTATTAGCATCCATATTTATCGAAATTGTGTTGCCACCTTGAAATAAAACTGGAACTAACTTTTTGGCTTTGAGGTACATGTAGTGTAGCTATGGTAGCCATGCGAATAGTGTTAATCAAGTTTGTTCTTGGGTACATTTTCATGTGCATGTACCTATCAAGAGCTTTTGGCTCTACATTTTGTCCTGGATATTAATGTTGGTCCTTACTCAGGAAAATAGGGACCACCATATAGACGTTTGGTTATTTTCTAAGCACAAGCATTCGGCACCCGAGCGGGCTCGGGTCACACGAGTGTTCTAGCTACTGCAACCTAGTTACACCATGGCTGCATATCATATACCCAATATCGTATACCCCGACTTCTCTTTTGTGGCTCAATCGCATACATTTTACCGATTGATATAAGCTAGGGAGGTCTAATGTAATCTCCGAATAGTATAGTACCCGTTAGGCACATTTACCTCTTATATACATATGAACTTTGGGTTTTTACTTTTTACGAAAGGGTACCCCTAAGCTTTTATTGGTATATACCCTACCATGTGGATTGAATTCGAAATTAAAGGGGACCTTACAAACCTAGGTGATGTACCAGTGGAAAAGTTGGGTTTTATATTTATTACTCTGACAAGTACCTTATTTTGGCATTTTGTGGGCTTAATTCACGAGGAGAGGGTATCAAACGCTATAAAAAGTAATATAATAGTGGGAGCTAAAAACATTGTAAGAATAATTTTATAAAATTATATGTAAGATTTTATTTATGTAAATAAAAATTTAACTTTCATTAGTGTTAGATAATTATAATATAGCAGACCTCTCTCCCATAAATAATTGATACATTTCTTTCTTTTGGATATTAAAAAAATTAATAACTTTCCAATTTAATAAATTGTATGACATTACACAACAAAATGAATTATCATTCGTATCCGTATTAATAAGATAAAAAATCATAAGAATATATTTGATTAATTTAAAATTAGAGATGTAATATTTTTAATTTCGTACTATAAAATTGTGCCTATATATATATATGTTGTGGCCAGCTCAGCACCATCGGTGAATATGATCGCAGAGCCGTCACCAAACTGATTCTCTCTCTCTCTCTCTCTCTCTCTCTCTCTCTCTGACCTCATCTGGGATCGGGTAAGGCACTACTACACTCTCCTCTACCCACTCACTGATTAACTGTTCTGCTGATTTATTACAGATCTATAATAACTATACATACATAGATACATACATACATAATCGTCATTACTAATGTACTTCGACTGTTGATTTGAAACAATGTCTCTGTTTGTTGAAATCTCATTTCTTTGCTATGATAATAATATGATTACACACATTGATACATACATACATACAGTTATCCCGCCTTTGTAGTCATAAATCAATTCATCAGACGAATTTGTTACTGCCGGGTACAATCAAAATGGTTTTCCCATTTTTGTTTTTGTTTTTGATTTTGGGGGCTGTTTTTAGTTAGATTTGTTCAAGTTTCTTAGTGTTCATGCCCAGTTTTACCAAAGTAATCAACTTACTAATTGACCAATCTCTTGTGGGCTTGTTTGGTTGCTGCTTTTAAGGGAAAGAAACTAGCTTTTTCTTGTCCAAGGAAAGAGTTGTATGCATACAGCTCTTAAACATTCCAGCTTTTTAAGACCAAATGAAAAAATTTCATCCTATATGCAATATAGGTTTGAAGTAAAAAAACAAAACCTTGAGCTTAAGCCTATGGTCCCTATCTGATTGGCTGACAAGTTTGTGCGTGTTTGCCTGTTTATTTTTTTCTTACACTCCCATTTGCAGGCTATACCACATTTCTTACTCGATATTCTCTAATAATCAATTGTTATTCAAATTAATTAACAAGCCATGGAATTGGATAACAAGTTTACGAATGTGGGGCTCCTCATAGTGGCCACTCTGGTAATAGCAAAGATGATCTCGGCACTGATAATGCAGAGATCAGCAAAACGCCTCCCACCAGTGGTCAAGGCATGGCCCGTGGTGGGAGGACTCTACCGTTTCCTAAATGGGCCTATCGTGATGCTGAGGGAAGAGTACCCTAAGCTCGGGAGCGTCTTCACCTTAAACCTTTTGCACAAGAACATCACTTTCCTGATCGGGCCAGAGGTGTCGGCCCACTTCTTCAAAGCCTCCGAATCTGATCTCAGCCAACAGGAGGTTTACCAGTTCAATGTCCCTACATTTGGGCCGGGAGTTGTTTTCGATGTGGATTATTCTATCAGGCAGGAGCAGTTTCGGTTCTTCACCGAGTCGCTCAGGGTCAACAAGTTGAAAGGATATGTAGATCAGATGGTTATAGAAGCTCAGGTACGTATCATCTATTCTGTGTTTATTAAGTTATATTCATTAAAAACAATGTTGGCACCGATGCGTAGCAAGGTAGTGGCTTTGCTTCCCAAGGATTAAGGCTATACTTGAATTCCTTGATGAAGATACTATCTTTGTGAAAGGCTATATTAATTCATTTTCTTGTAATGTATAATGTTGCTTCATCCACTATAACTTTGGATATATTATTTTTTTCTTCTTTTGGTGATAACACCCAATCAATATCCTGTGGTAAATCAGAATTCATGATGTGGCTTAGAAGTTGTCTTTTGTTTCAATGTAGCCTCGTTGGTTTTGCTCCCTGAGAACAGTTTTACTCGTGCAAGGGAACCAACGTTCCTTACAACTTGAGGGTTGCAATCAGGGGTTAAAAACTGGTTCATGGAGTAATCTCATCATACTAATTTGAACTGGTAAAGTGAATGATAGACTTTGTAATTTAGTTTTCCTTTCACTGCCATCTTGGTTGCACAACTCACCCACTGTAGAAGCCTTTCTAGAAATTGTTATAATTTTTTTCTGAACCAATGAATTGCCTATTAAGTTGTTTTTAGATTGTCTGGATAACTTTATCTAAGTAATGTCAGATATAGAACCGACAAGCAAAAATACTAGTTTGCCATGTCGGAGGATGGAGAACACGAATGGCTTGTGTAACTCATTTATGATTGGTTTCTGTATTTTTGATTTCCTTGGATTTGTGTGGAACTTGCAAAAAATCTGTCTTCATAGTGTTTCATCATGGAGTAGAAAATTTGTCTCCATGGTGTTTCATCATGGAGTAGGCTGCTCAATTATTTGTATCCATTCCCTCTGGCGTGTGGCTTCCGTTGCCTTGATGGATTAAATTATCCTGACACCTTTATGCATCTATACCAATGATCCGGCCTCTAGCAGCTTCTATTGTGTCGCCACATGCAGGAATTCGTTAAAAGTAAAAGAATTGTCGTTTTTCCGAATTCACATGGTAGCATTGCCTTCTACTGGCTTATTGGCTGTAAATGGAACATCAGGTTGAAAGTGTTTCTTTCTTCGGATCTTCTCATGTTTGTTGTGTATATTTTGTTTTGGCAGGAGTACTTCTCAAAATGGGGAGATAGTGGTGAGGTGGACTTAAAGTACGAGTTAGAACACCTAATCATTTTGACAGCTAGCAGATGTCTATTAGGGGAAGAAGTACGCAACAAGCTCTTTGATGATGTCTCTGCTCTCTTCCATGACCTCGACAGTGGAATGCTCCCCATTAGTGTTTTGTTCCCGTACCTGCCCATCCCTGCTCACCGACGTCGCGACCAGGCTCGCACAAAGCTTGCACAAATATTTGCTAGCATCATAGCCGCCCGCAAATCAACTGGTAAATCAGAAAACGACATGTTGCAGAGCTTCATGGACTCAAGGTACAAAGATGGTCGGCAAACCACTGAGGCCGAGGTCACTGGTTTGCTCATCGCTGCTCTATTTGCTGGCCAGCACACGAGTTCCATCACCTCTACTTGGACAGGAGCATACCTCCTCAGTAACAAAAAATACATGTCTGCCGTTTTGGAGGAGCAGAAAAACTTGATGGGAAAACATGGAAATAATGTCGATCATGATATTTTGTCCGAAATGGAAATCTTGTACAGGTGTATCAAGGAAGCCCTGCGACTTCACCCTCCTCTGATAATGCTCTTACGTAGCTCCCACAGCGATTTTAGTGTGACAACTAGGGAAGGGAAAGAGTATGACATTCCCAAGGGCCACATTGTTGCCACATCACCAGCTTTCGCTAACCGTCTCCCCAACGTGTTCAAGGATCCTGACACCTATGACCCTGATAGGTTTGGTCCTAGTAGAGAGGAGGATAAAATAGCTGGGGCATTCTCGTATATATCTTTTGGCGGTGGCAGGCATGGGTGTCTAGGTGAACCATTTGCATATCTTCAAATAAAAGCAATTTGGAGCCACTTGCTGAGAAACTTTGAGCTGGAGCTTATATCGCCCTTTCCGGAGATTGACTGGAATGCCATGGTTGTGGGTGTGAAAGGGAAGGTCATGGTGCGTTACAAGCGCCGAGAGCTTGCTATTAACTAACTGGAAACATGGGTAGTAGTTCCCGCATCTCCATGATTGAGTCAGTCTCAAGTCCAGAACCTGCTTTCTAGGTTTTTCTTTTCCTCCGTACCTATTTATGTTTTTTATGGTGTTTTGGCTCAAAATAAGAAAAAGACTGATCTATATCTATTTTGAAGAGGTTTTTAGCATGTCCTTGTGAATTTTGATATCTGGTTTTGAATTAGTAATGAGATTTGTGGCTTTTGTGCTCGTGTTTTTCTAAAATTAATTATCTCAGCAATGGATTAGTTTTGTCATTCAAATATGTTGCCTTAGTATCGCGATACAATGAAGAAATGTCAATTTTTTGTTTGTTCATTAGTGGTGGTTAAGTTCAACCTTCAAGGTTGTTAGTTACTAATTATCGTGCATTTGGACACTCACTTTTGAAGATGATTCTGGCGTTTCCGATTTCTTTGAACTTAAGAAAAAAGTTTTCAGCTGGTGGTAAAAGTTTCAGACATTGACTTCTTTTCGGATTGTAACAAAATTTTGATATCGGTTTATGAGGAAAGCATCAAAGTTAAAGGAGGACGAGGAGGAGAAGCTGCTGCTGCAGCAGCTGAGTCTCCTCCCGACCACTCGATACTTCTAAATTCTCCCTTTCTCTGTCTCTGCTAAAAAAAACTCGCTCCCAGAGAGAGAGAGAGAGAGCGCGCGAGATGGAGACTCCAATTGAGCCGTCTTACGTTTGGTTTAGAGCTCAAGCTTAACAAACAAACTACCCCACTCAAAACATCTGCCAGCGGCTCAACTGTTATTTTATTAATATATTTTTATAAAAGGGTAAATTACATTTTGCCCCCAAAGGTTTCAGAAATTATACTTTGTCCCCACTTATAATCGAAGTTTGATTTTGTTGTATATGGATCATATTACCCTTACTTAATTGCTTAATTTTATTAATTTGGAACTTGATTATTAGGTAATATTAAAGAAAAGATAATCACTTTAATAAAAGTGTATTATATTTGTAAGCAATAAACTTTTTAACAAAATATTGTGATAAAAAAGCATACAAAAGATACTATTTTATGGGTATTTTAGTAATTTTTTTAGTTATTTATTATAAATAATTTTACTTTCACTTTGTTCTGGAAACTTTGGGGGTAAACTGCAATGATGCCCAAACCTTATTAGGGATGCAGTGTAATTTAATAAATATCAGGTGGATTTCTGAAATTTTCAAAAATCTCGTGGGGGCAAAATGTAATTTACCCTTTATAATTTTATGGTGTACTGAATTTTACATCTTAAGTCCCTAAACTTTTTTAATTTACAAAGCAGGGACTTGGTTCAAGATTGTGAACCCCAGGCAAAATGGCAGCAGCCTCCCTGCCCCATCACCACCCCTTGATGGGCTACCACCTTTGCTAAGGCCGACCGCAGCCCGAAGGCCACCACTGCCAGCTGCGCAATCACCACGACGGCGAGTCATCACGCTTTGTTGCAGCCCAAGGCCACAAGCGGTCCGAGTGGTGCCCTTTCAAATTTTAAATAATTAAATTGATAGGAGCGATAATAGATTGTGGGTTACACTAATAGAAAAAGGAAATAAAATTTAGATTGGATGCCAAAAATAAATTGGTATAGAACAACATCATACTTGGGGAGAGGAAATTTCGAGTTTCCGAATTACCAAATCCGAATTAACCAAAATTCTGGTTCTGGTAATTTGGGTAATATTACCCAAATTACCTGAATAATGAAA
>MKEJ01021558.1:0-16906 GCA_001753735.1 Embelia ribes | reverse complement strand
CATCTATTTGATTTGGTTGTCTATCTTCTGTTCAAGGTTAGTCATGTTTTGGATTGAAAATTATTTATATATTGCTATCTTTTTTAAAAAAAATTTAGTAATAAATCTAATAATTATTGTGTTGTTTATTTAGTATTTGCATATAGAGATTCATATATTGATTTATGTTAAATATTTTTATCAAAAATTTAAAAAAAAAACCAATTCGTCACTCTCTTTTGTCAATGCTAAGGATATCCATTCACGACTGTTCAATCTCAATCGTTAAGATGGCACATCATCCCTTGGTAGGTATTATCTCTTGATACAACAAAATCAATTTTGTTTTAACATGTGTTGTTTGTGCACATGCACATGACATAGTATCTTCAAGAGTCACAGATATTTCTAGATTCATGTAGAATATGTGAATAATAGGGGCAGAAATTACAAAAATAAAATATCGTCTCGTCACTTAACTCATGTCTAATTTAACTACTCTTTTATAAGTACCAATTGCTCAAAGTGTTATATTTACTTTGTTATTCCAAGAATGCTCATCTTATAGCTTTATAACAAAAGTCATTATGCCCTAAAATAGTAATTTTGTTAATCTTATATTGCACATTTTTTATTAAAATATAATACTATATGTTTGGCTATTTAAGTTGATTATCAAATTAACAAAAAATAGATTTAAATATATTACAATAATAAATATTTTTTAAAAGATAATGCTAGTATATCTTTAAAAATTTGAGTTAGTAATTATTAAATTGATAAAATATAGATTTAAATAGATTACAATAATATGAAACATATTAAATACTTATTTAGTGCGCTCACCCATTATAAAGTATACACGTTCATTATTATATAATCTAACTCTCAATTTTTGTAAAACCTACGCCTAAATAATTGGAATAGTCTCAATTTATTTATACAGTTATACAAACGATTGAAGATATTTCACAAGTACAAAACTTAGAAATTTAATCTTAATTCTGAAATTTACTTGATCAAAATCTCAACTAATTATTTTTTATATATTTATATAACTAATATCAACTATTAAAATAATTCATACTATTCAAAAGAATAATTATGGAATAATCTAATTCTATTCCTCGTGATTAATTTATCTAAGTTAGTTTTTATCATATCTTTAAATAAAAACAAAAAATATTATTATGATCCAACTCAATTAAAAGTATACACATTACAAAATCTTAATCGATTATTTGATTTTAATGTAATTTACATAAATACATATAATATTTAATTTATTTATATTATAATTATACATTAAATTTTTGTTTAAAAAAAATTACCTTATAATAGATATCTAAAATAGAGGATTTTATTGTACGAAGGAAAATACGAAAGCAATGATATCTTCTATATACATAATATAATTTTTTTTTTTTGGTACAATCAGTTACCAGTGTAATATGATAGTAAAAAAATATATGTTGATTTATTTTATAGTTAACTACTTATATTGGTATTGTATCGTATTCGATGGCAATTACAACCTTTTTTATTTAAAGAATATCCAAAATAATTTCTTAAGTTGTAATTTTTACTCTTATGTTAATAACAATATGCTAGTAAGAAATAAAGCATCAGGATAACCTTGACCATTTAACTATAAAGGAGCAAAATAATTAACATTTGTTGTCCGCTAAGTTTGCTAACAGACAGAAACTTCCAAGTTCATAATTTCATCTTCTCTGCACAACTAAAATTCCTCTAGTTGATAATTACGCGAATCAGCCCTGTCATCACTATTCCCATGAAATGGAACTATAGATAGATACACGCCTTCAACTGCCTCTACCGAACTCATTTATCCTCTATTTGTAACATTAGAATCTGGCAGAAAAGGAAAAGAAAAAGCGACAGGACAGCAATAGATACAGATTCACCTTTGCGGTTGGTCTTGTTTGGCGGCACCGTTGGAGGTGCTGGGCCCTGCTCCATTTTCAAGCGGGGGAGGGGTGCCCCACCTCCCTTCCGCTTCATTTGGCTCAAGAACTAATACACCACCGTCTGAGAGCCCCAAAGCGAACTGATTAGGCTCGGATGGATGTGCCGCTACAACCAGAGGGTGAGCTCGCGAGCTGTAAAGAAAAATTAACTGTCAAGTCACTTGATAAAGGAGAATGATACTCATACTTCATAAGGCCACCTAGAAGCCATCTGTTTGATAAGTACATATGAATTCTTTGTTTGTGTATCACTACTCCATGACCAAAAACTTAAAAGGACAGATTTACGCAAGTATTAGCAACCAAACAGACACTCAAAAGAAAGCATTGCATATGTACTCACCTTGGGTTGGCAGGCAGATAGGAGCTGGGGTTAATTCGACATCTCAATTGGAGTGATGAAGCAGTAAAAACCCCAATGCTTCCGCCTTGGAAACAAACATATA
Organism: Embelia ribes; assembly: GCA_001753735.1. NCBI lineage: Eukaryota > Viridiplantae > Streptophyta > Magnoliopsida > Ericales > Primulaceae > Embelia > Embelia ribes. Next base: position 14,490 of record MKEJ01021558.1, on the reverse strand, counting down.
TTGACTGGCTATCACAGGAATATGTAGCATGCATGATTGGACCACTTGATTCACTGGAAACCCACTGTTGCAAAAACCCAAGTTGAACATAAGAATACCAAAATGTTCAATGATACCAAAGCTCCTTAAAACCAGTCACACAATTGATACTAATACTAACAGAAGAGCAGTAATAAAATCTACCTGCTTCACGCATTCCAGCTTGGGAGCTTCAAATATGGCTATCTGAGCTTCATGGATGGACAGCAAATGAACCTGATCAAGGTGAAACTGCACACGCGTATCTGTGAGAGGAGCCGATGTTGGACCACTTGGAATCTCCAAGTATTTGCTTGTTTGCTTTTCCCACCCATCTGTGCCCCAAACACACAGCTGCACATATACATGGATATTGCTGATAAATAACTCCAATAAGGAAATAAGGGACAATCTATAGGAGCCAGAGCCAGAGCCAGACCCAGACCCAGACCCAGATAAAGCATAATACTTAAAAAGCTTAACCATCTTTCAGGGGTAAAAAATGCTTGAATTTTGAGTTGAAAGCATATATCCATTTTCCAATGTATTACATATGCAAGTTTATTGACATCATGGTGAAATTTCAGTTTCAGCTAATGGAGACTCCATAGCTTTAGTCCCATAATACCGAAAAAGATGATATTCAGATTCGTGTATTTATGGACCCGGATTCTTACCTGAGAGTCGGCACCTGATGAGATGAGCACATTGAGAATGTTAGAGAAGGCAAGGCCAGTTATCCTTTTTTGATGACCCTTGAGTTTGATTTTGACCTGCACAAACAAAAACAAAAAATAGCAGCTATTCAATAAAATTCATGATATTCTGAAGTTAGAAGAACTTTTCTAAGAATACATAATGCTAATTTTTCAGAAGAGACAACTTTATGCCACTAATAAAGGATTAAGTAATCAGTTTATAACCTCATCGACTCGAACATTATATATTTGGATCGAAGAGTCTTCCATGCCTATTGCAATGATATTATTGTCTTGAGGATGGAAAGCCAGAAACGTTGCTGTCGGTGGAGGCGGCATGAATGTGGTCATCGTCTGCATTGATAAAAATCCTACTGTAACACCTTCAATTCATTTTCAAACCCCTTTTTTTCTTAATATACCACTTATTTTTCAAGACAAGAATATAAGTAGCAAAGCACCGAAAATTTTCAGAACAAAATAGAATTGGCCCACATTGCACTTTAGAAAAAAGATAAAATATTTCGTAAAAATTAATTAACCATTTGAATTAAAAACTATGACAACAGTTGGTTCAAGATTAACCATAAAAGTATGCAAAATCGACTTACCTTAAACGTCATCATATTAAATAGCGAGATCTTCCCCCCTGACGCTGACATAACATAAGAATCATTCTTCGAAAGCGCAAAGCACGAAACAGCATCTTCTGGTTTTATATCACTCACGTCATTTGTCATCAATATCCCACTAGAAGGTTGCCAAAGCTGGGGTGGGACATTAGCAGTTGCCTAAATAAGAAGACAAATAAAAGCCCTGATTTGTAAGCAATGAATTCAAGAAACAAATGTGAAAATATAGGCTTTACTAATGACTAACAACCTTGCCAGAAACGTTCCTCTCGTTTCTCTGCCATTTCCAGAGCTTGTGCACTGCATTGGCTGACAATGCCAAGATGGCAAATCCTGAATTTGTATAAATCAACCTCGAAACCTGATATGCAAAGAGGATACAAGGATGGATGAGCATATGAGAAAAATGTGAACTTGGGTTTAATTGAAGTTAAGAAGAAAGGTAATGCTATGTATACAACTATATTGCTATCAACATGCAAGTTCGGCTAATATAGACATGCTATTTTGAACAAAAAAAATTGTGATATCCACAGCCACTGGAGCAGTGTTGTCGGTTGAGCTCATAAACCATGTGTTTGTTTGAATACTTCAAGCTGCACCTCTTTTTTTTAACTGACTAAAAAGCTGAATTGGATCCATATCAACGAGCACAATGGGAGTGGACAAAATTATTGGTAAAGTACATACAAGTTCCATCTATTTCCTTAGACTAATTTATGAAGACGTGTAGAATCCAATTATCACCATTATTTTTTTACTCGACCCCAACATCTCTAAGGATAAAAAAAAAATTAGAAGAAGAAGAAGAAGAAGAGGTTCACATTTGAGCGCCCTCTGGTTTTATAGTCTGTCACTAATTGCACATGCAAACACACCCCTAACCTGGACTTATGATCAAGTTAAGACTTATAACCACCAAACACGGTCAACTTAAACGTCTAAATGATCCATTGCTAATGGAGCCACTATTGTGTTAAAATAAAATCGTTTCCAGGTACATGCAAAAAGGAGGTGAAGAATAAAGCAGCCAATTGAAAAAATTAAAGCAGACACCACGTACAAGTATGTACAACTCTGCAAAAATCAAGCATTTTGTAAGAGGTGAAAGAAGAATGTCGAAACTAAAAGGATCAAGCAAACTTTACCCTTGTTGCTGTCGGATTATCTGGGAGCCTCAGCGATCGGCACTGGGTTGGTTCGGTGATTTCTGAAAGTTTCCAGACCCGAGATTTCTCCACTGACTCATCATCAATCCTAGGTTTAATGTCTGTCATGGTTCGACTATCACCATTCTACATGAATTTAAAAGCAGAAAAATGATTATTGAATGCAAAAGCATCTTACAAAGTGAATGCAAACATGTGGAGAGCACATTTTTCATTTAAGTAAGCATCAACTTCATACACAAATAAAAAATGGAATGACAGATATAGCTATTTCTAGGGAAAAAGCATCCATATATGTTACATCTTAAGATCAAAACTCACCAGCGCAACAATTGGTTGAATTGGTGTAGCCCTATCCACGATGCTAGATCCAGCAGGTGCATTAGAAACACCAAAGTTGACGATTGATGGGGGCTGCTTACACAAGTATATAGTATTTACGAAGCAAAAAGAAGTGGGATGTGAGTTAGTTCGTTACTAGGTATCACATTTGCATATGTATCAATTTCTTACACCATATTAAATTCATACATCCTTGTCACTTTGTTGTTTAAAATATTGTTATCCTACTACAATTATGGACGACCCAATGCACAAAGTTTCCGCATTGCGGGGTCTGGGAGGGTGTGAAGTATGTAACATTACCCCTGTTTTCAAAGAAGTTGAATTATCCTACTACAATAAACTTCAAAAATTATATCAACATCTTTATCCAAAAGTAATAGAGAAAGAAAGTCTAAGGGATGATTAAAATCAAATCTTTTCTTCTTATAAGAACGCAAACCTTTTCAAAAGTAAACAATAGAGCAATGGGTGTGCATAGCTGAATAGATAAAGACAGCGGATTTTTCACTTTTATTTTCACATTTGACAACTTTGGCAGTGGATTTTTAACCACCATGCGGATGCTTAATCCCATCCTCCATACATACTTGAAACAATTTCACAACTTTGAACTCATTCTTTTCTTTTTACGTCGTTAAAGGCAAAGAGAAAAATCTGAATTTTCACCCCCTGAACAACACGAAACAATTTTCAATTATATTTAACAGAAAGCTTCTAATGTTACAAATACAGTACCTTCACAATAGATGAGGAGCCAAGTCTAGAAGTATCAAATGAAACAACCGTACGCAGTACTCTTACACCATCTGAATTTGCGAGTATTTTTATACCATTGTCAATTGTTGAAACTGCTAATAATATCCCTTCCTTGTTGAACCGAATACAAGGAGAAGCCTGAAAATATAATTTAAAACAAGGAGGGCAGGTGAGAAGCCCAATCTGCATACACAGATGTAAATAAAATATGTTAAAGGAAGTACCGGTAATCCACCCTCAGCATCAATAGTTGAAAATAAATTAACATTGTCCACATCCCATAATTTGACCATAAACTCATCACCAGCTGCTAAGAACCTGTTCTTCGTTGTATCAAATTGCACTACCCCCTCGCATCGCTTACCAAGACCATTATATGTATGCTTGACAGCTCCTTCACTCTCATTCCATTCTACAAGGTATGAATCTCCTTCTTTATTTGTCCCGCATGAGAACAACCTATCATTTTTCTCCCAAATATAACAAAAATATCAAACCCCGATCCATAAAGTTACATTTGAACCTGAACTAAATAATTATAAATCATCTTTTAAACCTTGTCCCATCAGCACCATAAGCCATTTTGGTGGATGAATGACCCGGAGCATCATAATCGACTCTAGAACCCATGTTATCATACAACCATGCCTTTATTTTCCCATCAGTAGCAGTTGAAAAGATAAACTGCACTTAAAAGGGCAAGAAATAGTAAGCTTCGATTAAAGAGTCTATATTGCACATTATACATACATATTAAGAAAGGAATCCATTTTGTAAACAAAAGTGACTTAGAATACCTGAATGCCTTCTTTATGATGTGGGCATACAGAATATACAGGTGCTTGATGACCCTCAAATGTATGCCGCTTAGCCCCCGTAACTGCATCCCAAACCTGTAGAAACTCAGTATATTAACCTATCCAGTGCCAACCTCGATTTAGATTTTAGAGGAAATCTTATGGTAAGACCTTAATGAGTCGATCCTCCCCGCATGTGACAATGGACAGTTGTTTATTTGGATAAGAGAAAGCAAGATCATTCACACTGCCAGTATGAGCATCAATCTGAATAGCCAAAAATAAAATTATTAAAGCTCCTTTGATATCTATAAATGAGGAAAAAACAGAAGATATTCGAACATAAAAGGTTAAGAGAGAGAGAGAGATGACTCCCAGCAGACTAATCGGGAGTACAAACCTCTAAGTGGTTTCGTGCATCGCCGCCTCCATGGTAAGAGTATATGTGCACCAGATGCTTGGAGTATGCAACACCTAAATACACAGATAATATTAGAACTATCAGCATTCCTACTTCATTAAACATGTTTTTTAACAATTCCATTGACAACCATCAACTTGCCGAAATGAGAAAAGAAAAGAAAAAAAGAAACCAAAACATCAATTCAAGATGGTGAGGCATAAAGTATTTCTTACAACATACCAAACAGAGTACCATCAGGAGTCCAACTCACACGGTTGACCGAGGCAGTATAATCATTTTGCAGAGATGCCTAAAAGCCAGGAAGAAAACAAGAAAGAATAATGCCGGATTAAAATAAAACAAGGAAGCTTTTTTATTAACGAAAATGGATAAATTAGTATCACAAACCTGCAAAGGCAATGAAGCTGTTCCCATATCCCAAACCTTGAAGTTCCTCACGGCAAGCCTTTCCCTGCTACCAAGATCCCATACCGTGACATCTCCGGTACTTGTGCCAACTACTTTTATGATCACAGATTGATAAAAAGGGAATTATCATAAAAATAAAATACTTATTGGGATTAAAGAAGTAATATATGGAAAATAGAGACAGCACAGAGCTTACCAAGTAAGAGAGTAAGTTGAACCGGATGGAAATCCATACTCTTCACAGTTGAACCCTGATTTAAAGTCATAACAACATTCTTGGGCAAATCGTCCGTAGAGTAAGAACTCTGACCATGGGACTGAGCCGAATACCCAACAGGCAGGATATTAACAGGCAGAGTATTCTGTTAGATAAACGAGGAAACATAAAAAAAACAACTAACTTACAACATGAATTCATACAAGACTAAGAACAACCCAACGACCAGCTAACGGCATCAAAAATGTACAAGCCTAAGATGTACATTAAACAAAAGGCTCAAAGCAAGTTGAAGTTGAAAATGGCCTTAAGATGCTTTCCCTTTGAACAGATGAAAACAAAGTTAAAAATGTGAATAAGCAAGCCATAAATTATAAGTACAATAGACCAATGCCCAGATTAGAACCAGTACCCATCACGCAATACACAATACACAGACAACCTCCGTGCAGAATGAATCAGTTAACAACAGGAGGCACCATAGTTACCCTACACTAAATCTGAGAATGAATTGTTTGATTTAATACTAAATAGAAGTTCCATAAACATCTAACTTTCAACTCTCCTTCACCTTTTTATAAGGAATTATAAGTCAAACTTATGTTCAAGAAAAGGGAGGGGAATTCAAGAAAAAAATGAGCGGCAAACTTATAACAGAAAAACAGAACATGAAGCATGAGGTCCAAGAGTTTCATATGTGATGCAAATTTAACATGCAATGGAACTATTTAGAATAGTTCTAGTATAAGGGTATGAAACTCCTAATTCTTGTCAACAAACCAATTAATAAGAGAAGGTGAGAAACAAAATGCAAGTACTTCATCTGGCATCCCAAAAGGCCTTGTTCTCTTTAGCACATGTTCCGAATCTGCTGTCTGATAGTCCGCAGCTGAATTACTCGGGCGCTTCAACAGCACTGCCACCAGTAAATGTAGAAGATAAACCCCTCAAACAAGACCATGTAAATGTAAACAAGATTATGGCTGTATCAGACCGGAAGAAGCTTTTTTGGTTTGAGTTTGGCATGATTAAAAAACATCAGAGTCAAAACTCACCCAAAGCTTGATATCGAGTCTCAAACTTTATTTATAGCTCAACTTAGTTGAGTTCTTTCTGATGACATGAATCTTCTATATCTATTTCATTGTTGGTACCATATTCCGTAATGTTAAAAATATGGCAAAAATAAACACGTAAAATATTCTCTTAGCTATGCTTATATTCAAAATTAAAAAAGAATTTGCAAATATAAATATAAGATAATATTTTAAAACAATAGATTGGGAATGTGGCTTAATTCGCATGGCATTTGATTATTATAGTTACTCCATGTTTAGCTTTTCCTGAAATTGATATAGGTGGTTTTTAAAACTCTAACTTGAATTTTCTTAAATTACTGCTATGTATGCCTCCATTGCCAGTTGTTGGTCACGGGTTGGTCCCAATTGAAAACAACCGCTCTGGAATAGGGGTAGAGTTAGGTACATCAGACCATCTCAAACCCNNCCTCTGCTAGGTAACTAAAAAGCATTTGAAGACAAACTTATAAGTACCAGAATTATTAGGTGAAGCAAAACCGATAGGTCCAGCAGAAGGAACAGCATGAGGAACAGGAACTGGGTTAGCCATCCATCCCGCAAGATTAGTCGACAGTTGGGCCGGTGCAGGTTGAAACGGCTTCAGACAAGATATATATATAAAAACAAAAAATGTGAACCTCCAATGAAAAAATTGAAAAGAAAAGAAACTTAAAATAGCCACAGAAACGTAAAAGCGCCTTTTTAACTTCCACTTACGCCATGAGCACCGAGAGGTGGGAATCCCGGTCCTTTGGGAAGACCACCAATTAGTGAATTGGTGACAGGGGACGGAGCACGAGCACCATTTGGCTGTGACTGTCCACAAGAATGGTCAATGAAAAGGGTTTTTATATCCGGGTTAGGTTTTGGAGTCTTGCAGAGCTGGTGTTGCCAATTCAAGCTGCCCGAAACAGATACCATTCAAAAAAAAATTAGAAAAAAGACAAATGATTTTAGAACTAGCTCTACTTCCCATCAATCTTTGACATGAATGTACGTAGTGAAAATAGGAATTAATACTAGAAACTCTAAACCACTATAGTGTTAGATCATTTTTCTAGCAAATGACCTTTGATTGATCAGCGTTCGCAGCCTTGAGTTCTTCAGAGTAGGAAAATTTAACTTGTCTCGAAACAAGGGATTTGCTTCAATCAGCTTTTTGAGTTCAGCAAGCATTATGGCCCTCGCAGATTTGGTATCACCATATTTCGACAGCTGCTCATTATCCCTGCAGTACAAGGCTATTATCAAGAACTGCGAGAACGGAAGATAAGGTTTCGAAGCACCAATATGCACACCAATATTTCTGTACCTAAAGTTCTCCAAGGTCAAGAGTTGTGTTATTTCTTTGAAGAGATCCTCGTTAAAAGCAGAAAAAACTTTCAAATCCTTCGCCAAAATCTCAACAGCCTTAGCACGATCCTTTCTGCAATTGAAGAAGAGAAATAGAATCACAATATAGTTTTTTAAATGTTAAAACAATTAATGCAAAAGGAGTTGTTTATATAGGCTTTGGCCCTGTTTTTATCAATAAAATTTTCTATTTTTGTGTACAAAAAAATAACAATTAATGTTTATTACGTACTTATCTAGGGCTTCAAGGTACTTCTGCTTCCGGATCTCAAAGAAAATCTTCATGGAGTATCTATTTTCATCCACCTTAGTGAACCCAGATAGATACTTTTCCACCTCATCCCAATCGCCATTCGTCACCATTTCCTCGAAATGCCTCATGTTGAAGAAAAACCCAGATTCCTGCTCCAGTCTTACGCCCGATAATAAGAATGGAGAAACATAAAAAGAATTAGGTCAGTAGGAACCAAGCTAATAAAATGCACATGTATGTTGATAAACACTTGTGATATCAATTAATAGTGGATCTGAAAACAATTGCCATATTCATTTCGCATTTAGTGTTTACTATAAATAATTTCTCCTATGAAATTAAAGTACAAGGGTACCATGACCACAACAAATCCAACAAAAAGTAAGGTTCGACTCCGAGCAATTGTGAATCCAACAAAAAGTAAAACAATTCAACTCAAATTAGTTTCATAATTAATGCAACAGTTTTTCCATTAGAGGTTTTAACTCCTAATAGCATTTTTACCCTCCAATTAACATTAATTTCTACGACTTCCAAACATTTTGAGACAAACAGCCAGAAACACAAATAGCCCCAAAATACTGAAAAATTACTTTTTAAACACTAGAGCCTCACCTGTGAACAGTGTCTTTGAATTTCTCTTCATCGAGAAATTGAAGAATTAGAAACACTAATTCCCTGCTTAGAGACGACATTTTTATCTACACACCCGCCAATCTGCAGCAAAAATAAAATGAATAAACCTGAAATCATTTATGCACCAGTATAAGCATACAAGGCCATTGCCACCAAATTATCCATTTCCAATCCCTAAATTTTAATCTCTATATCTCAGACTCTAAATTAGATATTGCGACATGGAGAGTTACCATACCAGAACCCCTAAACTTCAAAATAGATTGGGATAAATACCAACCTTCTAGTTCGAGGGATCACTGTAGCAAACATCACATCAACAAGGGATTGAATAGTATTGCATCCACAATTGGAAGCGTTTCCCTAAAAAATTATTCTCTAAAATTTAGGGTTTGGATTCAGCTTGTAAGTTCAAGCTTTTCTTTTGTTTTATTCCCCCTTAAAAACTGGACCGTATTTTGTTACACTTTTTAAGCAAAAAGCTTATTTGATGTTCAGCCAAATAAATAAGCCAAAGTTTTAACATGGATTCGGAAAGAAGATGGTTTTTTTTTCTCAAGTTTTGAAACCAAACAAACCCCCTTTTTTTTGGTTGAAATATTGCAACCAAACAAACCCTAATACTTTACAGGCTCATTTAGAAGCATGTGAGTGAGTGTCCTAAGCGTAAGACTAAACCAATCCCTAGCAGATCAAAGATTAAATCAAGTCTAGGCCGCGAAAATTACAACCAATCAGCAACTAATTACAAATCAAGTGATATATTAATTAAAATAAAAACATCTAAAAAAAAATCAGGATAGATAGAGAGGGGGGAGAGAGAGATTGTACCTTGATTGAATGAGGGGAAATGAAAACAGATCGGAGATAGAGAAGTCCCCTTTTACTAGTCTCCCTAATCTCTCTCTCTCTCTCTCTATCTCTCTACAGTACAGACTGCTTTCTCTTTTTAGGGATTTGAAGGAGAGAGAGAAAGTGGATGTTGAAGACAAATATAGTAGTTCGCGAGATGAGAATTTATGCGGCATTGGATGGGTTTGCAATAAACACAAGCTACGTATGATAAGTAGTTGTGCTTATCAGTTTCGAAGTGATAAGTGCGTCTGCTTATATTTCTCCAATTCCACAGTATACTAATAAAAAAAATAAGACATTTAATATTGTGAGCACATTTATCAAAATTTTCTTAATTTACGTTAAAAGTCAAGTGAAATTATTTTTTAGAGATAGAGGAAGTAAAAAGTTACAAATTCGGAATTTTTGGTGTATTCATATTTAAAAAAAAAATATTCTCATTCCTTTTATTAGTTTACAAGAAACCCAGCAAACAGTAGTATTAAGAACTGTTAAATTGAAAAGATTAAAAAAAAATTGGTAAACTAAAAAATATTCATATCAATAGTCAATATTTGTGCAAGTTCTTGCTATTTTAATTTGAACGGTTGGGATTTCATCAAAGGTTCCGAATATAGCAGCAGCACGCTACGGTCTCCTTTCACGTATCCTGATTAAATTAGGTTAATTTGCAGGAATGACAAGGAACGGTTACTAGAAATATTAGGATGTCCGTTATTTTATTATAATTTTGTTTTTTTAAATGTCATGTTATTTTTCTTCGTCCATAGATAATTAAAAATAATTATCTTTTAGAATGTCTAAAACTAATTATTGATTTCTATTTTGAGGTGGCAAGTTATTAGTACATTACCATTATTATCCATCCTAATTACAAAAAACAACACAAAAACAATTAACTTTTAGGGGTAGATATATGATTTTACCAATACAATTATGAAAATAGTAAAAACCAATTTTAAGCGAGAAGACGGACCAGGTTATGTAACTATATCAAGGGCCGAAATCTCGTCCTGGTTTGTGTGGTGATATTTGTACATTTATTTTCTTTACTTTTATTTTCTTTTACTGTAAAGAAAATATAAAATTTAATTTAAATTACTGAAATGATACATCGAAATGGTAATTTTATTAATCTGAGATACATTTTGTTTGTTTGTTTGTTTTTTTTTAAAAAGTTGTTTGTCAATAAAATTAGTGTCAACCTTAATTACTTAAATCAATTTTTTTTTTAAATCAATCCGATGAATGCTTCTATTTCAAAATGATAAGGTATGTAAAAGCCAATGCATCCGAATGAGCACTTATTTGAATTAATTCGATTTTTCCCCCTACATGTTATTTCCTCGGTTCTTTTTCAAGATACCATGTAAATTTGAGTACAATAATTAAGATAATTATTAGTAAAAGAAATAATATTAAAGTACCCCTAATTATTAGTATCTCAAAAAATTAAAGTCAAAATTTAATCTCTCTTAATTAATTTAATGAAAGGGGTAGAATATTTTTATTTTCTACGTGATCCATAAAGAAAGAATGGAGTGATTAATTTAGTAATTATAGCATATATAAAGAAATCTTTTCAAATAATTCAACCGCTAAAGTCGATACCATCTCTTTCCAATTATTGTTTGAGTTGTTACATATATGATTGAGATCTAATAGTGTGTTTTGTAATAAGAATATCAATTCTCCCTTTTCTGTAAAACATTAATGATATATGATCAAAAAATTTAATTTACTCCCTTTGTTTCATCTTTAGTATCGTTTTGTTTCATCGTAAGTATCATTTATGTTTACGGCACAAATATCAAGAAAGGCATTAATTAATTTAGTAAAAATATTAATATTATATTATATTATCCTTTGTTGAAATACTCAAAAGGCTAATGTGTTGATTAATTAATAGTGTAAACTTGGAAAAAGTTAATAAAAACAATATTAATATTCTATAGTGACACTTGATATGAAACGATTTTGTTTTTTCTAAAATGATACTTAATATGAAACGGAGGGAGTAACATGAAATTAATTCCTTCTATTTCTAAATAATTGTTGTTTTTTATAATTTTTGTTCTTGGATTTTTAGAAAATCTATAATGCATTTATTACTCCTTCTAATTAATTTTAACATTGACCAATTCAAATCATTCAATAAAAGGTACTGGAGTAAATGTATTTGTTATTTGCTGTAATTATCTATCTAGTGTTTTTTTTTTTTTTTTGCATTAATTAATTGTTGGACAGTGAACTGCTCGGGATTTTTTGCAATTTTGGGTCATGTGGGCTCCAATATTACGTAAATTATATATCAGTAAAAATAATTATCAATATGGTACATTTTATTATATTCGTCATTATTAATGGCAAACATATTGTCCAACATTACTAATGGCGAACAATTTTTTTTTTTTTTAGTTCGCCACTAGAAAAGGTAAAAAATATATATATTTTTACAATTCGCCACTAGCAATGGCAAAAATTATTATTTTTTTTTACAATTTGACATTAGTAATAACAAAAATTAAATTTTAATGTTTTTTTGGTTGAGACTTACATAGATTTACACCTTATCCATTGTCTCTCTCCCCTTCCTTCCCTCCCTCCGTAAATCTGTGCAACTCTGGGGGAGAAAAAAAAATTAAAACTTAATTTCTGCCATTACTCTCCCCTCCGTAGATTTGTGCAACGTTCGGGAAAAAAAATTAAAACTTAATTTTTGCCTTTATAAATTGTAAAAAAAAAAAAAAAAAATTGAATAATTTTCGCTATTACTAGTGGCAAATTATAAAAAAAAATTAAAAATCATTATTAATTGTAGCAAACTGTAAAATATATATATATAAGTACTGATTTGTCGTTATTAGTAGTGAACTATTAAAAAAATATTGTTCGTCATTATTAGTGAAAAATAATATACAATATTTTAGAATATTCGCCATTAGTGATGGCGAAGCTAATGAAGTATATCATATTGATAATTATTTTTATTGATATACTATTTACACAATATCAAGATACATATGACCCAAAATTGCAAAAAACCAACTGCTACGCCCCAAACGCATAAAGTTTCTGAAAAGCAAAAAAGAAAAGAAACGAATGTTTTTTTCAGAAGACAAAATGGGCAAGTAAACTTTGAGCAAGAAATAATAATTGTTTTGCACTAGTGGGGCCAGATAATAAAAAAGTAGAAAACTTTAACACGTATAAATTTTATATTTGGTAAGTTTAGCGAATGAAAAAATTTTATAATAAATTAATAAGATTTTGTGAATTAGACCGCCCCACTAGTGTAAAAAGTTTTATGCACTAACAAAATGTTATAATTAACTTTCGCAAGAATCTTTTGAAAGGAAGTAATTTACAAATTGCTTTCCCTATTCAAAATTACAAGTTTTTGGCAGAGACTTTGAATAGTGACAAGCACTAGCCAACTTATTTTTTACTTATTTGTCTTTCCACCCCATCTTACGGTAGCAAATTCTACATGGACGGATCCGTTTTCGTTTTTGCTTTCATAATTTTTAAGCATATAAATACCATATTTTTCGTCTGCCGCTCAGAAATTTGGTGACCTTGTCTAAACCCCTTGTGTAATGATTTTGTTCGATCTTAAATTTAAGGAATAAATAAATCATTTTTTTTATCCTTAAAAATATTTGATATATCCAATTTAAAGTATATATTGGTTATACTAGAACAGTAAACAAACTCAAATATAAAGTTGTGCAACTAAATTAATGTTGTTCAATTTTTTGAAACACAACTATATATATATATATACACATATATGTATGTATGTATTGAGTTCAAAAGCTGCAAATAAAGAAGGCCTAAATAAAAGAAACGCAAAAGACAAAGGGAAATGCCTACTGCACTTGAAAACATTTCTTTAACTATATATAGGTTTGCCATTCGTGATATTTTATTTTTCTTACCCAAAAATCCGTTCCTTTGCTGGAATTCGATTCAACAAATGAAGAAATACTTGTTGAAAACTCAAAATAAAGATATACCATAATTTCATATTTTCTTTAATAGTGCATGGCAATTCGAAGTGAAAAACAAGGAAATAAACTAAATAACAAAAGTTGCTTTTTATTATTGGAATGAATCAATTCGATTACAACCGTTGTATGATTTACAAGTACCGAGATGGCTTCGATCTACTTTGTTGCTACTTCTAAGACTAAATTATGTTTATTCCTAGATACAACCTATATTGGGATGTATTTGTCAATGCCATTTGTAATTGTTATTCTTGCTTTTTATAGAATCAATTCAGTAATTGTTCTTAACTGTTCGTTTTGATTGAGGACTACACAATTTTAACCAATGGTATTCGTTTGAAGTTCTTTTTTAACTGTTTTGGCGTTGTTGCTTTGGTTGTGACATGTGCCCCACTTTGTCCATTCGTTTTCACCCATTGTCATTTATATTACTACGTGATTAATCCATTACCAATCTATTCACACTAATTATCACGCCCCGAAGACCTGCAAATCCGGGGATGTGAGCTAAAATAAAATAGAATAGAATAATAGTCACATCTCATCCTGACATCCTATCATATAATATATAAGTGCAACGTATCTAATACAATAACATTCTCATCATAATAATAGATAGGCCTCCTCGCATAACACCTCGCATATCACATCACATAGGCACATAGGCCTTCTCGCATATCACATCATATAGGCACATCGGGCCTTATTGCATATCATGTCATATTATATCTAGCATAGGCACATCAGGTCTTCCCGCATATCATATCATATCTCGCATAGGCACATCGGGCCTTCGTGCATATCATATCATACCTCGTATAGGCACATCGGGCCTTC
>MKEJ01021556.1:0-13968 GCA_001753735.1 Embelia ribes | reverse complement strand
ATACAAAAATATTACAAATTTTTGTATTTGACACCACTTATTATATCTCTCTATTTCCCTCCTCTCTTTTTCTTTTCTGTTGTGGTATATTACATAAGCAAGCAACCAAGCCTTTTATAGGCTTAAAAACACGTGAATCATGCCTCACGTGAATCACATTTGTTGGTGTGAATAAATGCATCTTTAAATGCATCAATTCTCCCCTGGAAAAAAAAAACTAAGCCACTAATAGCATGGAAGGAAAAAACTATCAAATCATATTGATCACAAGATACAAGAACTACAAAAAGTTAATAAAAAGAATAATGTACTCAAGGAATCTCACCTCGCCGTTAATGATCCATGTTGGAAACCCTTCAATCCCAGCATCTGAGCATGCTTTTTCTATTTTAATACCTTTCCGATATCCATTAGGGAAGCACTCAACGTAGTCGAGCAATTTCGCAGCTTCATGTCCAAACATCTATATCCATACACCAGACAGATAGGTGTTATATTCTAAGTGCGGATCCGCAAAAATAAAGTTGAATATTGAGACAGTAACAGTATAACAAAGAAAGAAAAAGAGTTGTATGTCTTTTACGTTCTTAATAATTACAAATACCAGAACATGACAAGGGATTTTCAGTATGTATTCACACAGAAAATGCTGCCAATTAAAACCTTATCTTATGGCATTCTAAGTGTTGCTATCAGGAGGAGCAGAAGGACAAAACAGGAGCAAGAGATTGAACTCAGCCTAATTTCTTGATTATTTGTAAGCCATACGTACATATATGTATGCATGTATGTATGTATGTATGTCTCAAGTTTGAGTCAGATTCCCAGGAATGATATCATGTAAGTTCGGATAGCTACCTCCTTTTGTTCCAAACAATGTGAACACCAGAAAGCCCCGTACATTTTCGCTCCTATTGAATGTAAATGCTTTGCAAGAGCAAGACTTAGAGAACTTGATTCCGTTGTAATCTCAGTGGTAAAGGGCCGCAATTCAACGTCACCAGAGCTGCTCAGAGAAAGGGGAGATCGTAACACACAAACCAAATTCAGATAGCTAATTAAACCACAAGCCAATTGAAAAAGCTTCAGTTGGAAAGAAGCTTAGTAGCAACCAAAGTCAAATTTATCTTGATTCCAAAAACTTGAAATCATGGATATGGCGGGATACAAAAATAATTATATATCAAATTATATGCATACACTAATGCTAACATTAACAATTACAATACATAATAAAAATCTTTGACCATCTATCAATACCCAATTTCACAAACCCACTCAGGCACGACTCAAACAAAAATCACCATACCGACAAGTATCTTCACGTGTTTGAGTACATCTGCGTTATACCATATGTTTCATGGGTGTCTGTGCTTCCTAGCAAGTGCTAAACAGTAATAGAAAGTGATATTTGAAACTGAATACTGCAGTAATACTAGACAAGTTCTTGTCGTCTATGAGACCTAAAATGCCTAGCAAGTAAATAGCCATGATCCCATCATGTTCGAATTCCTAAATATTTGTATATCACCCAGAAAGGGTGATCAAGCAAGGAGATATTGAAAGATAAACTTTATCTATGTAATGGTTATTTGAGCCTCAAACCAGCATGGGTTCACATCTGACCATTCCAGTCATTGAAGTTGCATACCTTCTCCTTAAAATGCAATAATCAGCAGTCCATCAGGTTCTAATAATGGGAAATCAAGGATGATAAAGCAGGCTGAAGTACCTTGCGGCAACTGATTGGGAAGAACTATATGATGTGCTTAAAATGGCAATCACTAATCCACCCAAGCATAGTTGCAAACCCACCTTTTTTTGTATTTCTTGCAAGCCAAAATCCTAGGAAAAGAAAAGTGAATACACTAGTTTTTGTTCTAATGAAGATGAACATCACCAAATTTAATTACGAGGTGGATAAAAGAAAATGGTTCTACAAAACAAAGCAACACCTTTATGGTAATTAAAAGCAAGGTAAACGAAAGTAGGGCCGATGCTAAACAGTAAGAGCAGGTTACTCCTTCAAATTTTGTACTCAGAATGTAGAGGAAGTATGCACTTGCAGTGGCCATAGAGGTGGTGGTCCCAAGTACAATCAACCGACCAATATTTTCGTCTATTTCAAAAAGAAATTTCTTCCCAGACAACTGCAAACCAAGCGTTGTAACTACTCCATATGCAAACATTCCAATTAACGGAAGAGGAACACCTGGAAAATGTAAAGGGACATTTTTTAAACTTTCTCAAGAAACTGGGAATCTCAAACACAATGAAAGTAAGTAGGAGATCATAGAAATTTAAAACTGAAGAAATCTTTTCAGGCTAAAAATCAGTCTGGGGAACTGCTAGACTAGCCATACGGGCATTAGGCATTTTTTTTTTTTGTTTGTGTGTGTGATGATTTTTTTTTTTTTTTTTGTGGGTTGCGGCGTGGACTCAAGCTTATGAAAGCAATAAATTTCATGTCTTGCACTTAAATCAGGATCCCATAAGCAATCAATTTACTTCATCAAGTGTCGAACCATCATCTAGTACTAGTGATTAAACTTCTTCCCAATAATCTTTGAGAAGTGGAAAAAGCATACTAACGATTTTCAGTCAAAAAACCTAAACAAACGACTAATGAAGTTGGCAAATAACAGATTTGAAACCATATGCCTATCAACAATGTTATTTTTTTTCCCACGAGGCCAAAATAACAGACATTTGAGCTTTGGCGTAACCATACAGTAATATTTCTCCTTTCTCATGAGCCAATAGCACCCTACAAAATTATTTTCTAATGAAACAATTGAATATCAATCTATGTCGTGGGTGAAATAAACCAATTCTTAACTCATGCTGTTAAGAAAACCTTAAGCTCAATTGTTTAAATAGAGGAAATAAAACTCTACGATCTCGGGTTTACTGAGCCTAACCTAGGCGCAAAACACCAACTAGCACAATAAAACAATAAATAAACACATTCACTAATAATAATGTAAATAAAGGTCTGTTGCAGCAGCTATATTTCAGTTCGTCCTCTTTTTTCAAGAGTTACATAACTGAGCATTGAACCCATTTCATATCATGGGAGTTGCCAGGGGACGGCTTTGCTGTGTCCTCACATGGTTCTACCATAGAAATTACTTCATTTGAAGAAGGTGCCGGTGCAGATACACTGCGGCTTTGAGCCCAAATTAAGCCGAAGCCAACTTGTTCAATAGTTACTGCTAACCGCTTTTGATCACAAATCTTTGGGGTTGCTTTTTTCTAATAAACATTGATAAAACTAATAACCAAAATATTTTGTTCCATGCACTTCTGTTTTTTCTGGTTTTTGTAGTAGCATTAAAAAATGATTTCAAAGGGTCCAGTCCAACACTAAAGTGAAGAGTTTCCACAGCAGTAACTGTGATAAATACCGAAAACGGAGGCGTAGTCGCTGTTGAGGACGTCCCCACAAGCGCCGCCTCCGACGGGGCAAAAGGCGTCTGAATTGGAGAGCTTCAAGTAGGTCAAGTAGGTGGTCTCCAGAAACCCTAATCCTCCCAACCCTGCACACCAACTGTATGCTGAAATGCTCGAATCAAGCGCTGAATACGACGCCGTCTTCGGTTCGGTTTCCGGTTCAGGTTCAGGTTCCCTATTCCCGGGCGGGTCGGCCGAGCAATTGATGAACACGCGCCCACCCCATTTTCTCTACACATATAAATAAAGCAAATTATTTGTTTATAAACATTGGTAATGGAAAATGAAGAATGAATTACCTGGATGGAGATTTGATTACGGGGAACGGAGAAATTGCGGGAATGAATTAGGGGGAGAGTGAGAGTCGGAGAGACAACGTTGACGAAGCTCCACATCGGCTACCAACTGAATTTTGAATACCAACCGGAATTAAGGGTGTTGGTCCAGTTTGTAAATTTTCATTTTTTTTATTTTATTTATTTTATTGCTCTTCAATATTTTTTTATATTATTTCCAAGCCTATTTAATTTTAGGAGGGAGTGATTGAATTGTCGGTAAGATGCTTTCACATCACTTAATACTAACGGGCATAATTGAGCTCATATACTTTATCTTAATTACGTTTGGATTAACTCTACTTGATTGCTATAATTTAGTGTTCAAACTCAAGTTGGTTGTAAAATATGAACACTTTAAATCAATTTAAGTGTAAAAGCATATACACTCAAATCAAATAGGAGCTTACTCATTGTATGTTCAAACTCTTGTTGGCTCTAATTTTGCCCTAGGTAACTAGATCGAGAAGAAGAAATAGAAGTGCAAGAGCGTGAAAAATTAAAAAATGTAAGGCAAAAAGATGTGATAGCAGAATCGAGAATACCCATCATAAAAAGAAGCATAAGTGATCGCTCTAGTTTTAGTAAAAATTAGCGGACGTGATACACACATGATGCGTGTATAATTCATTTTGTGAGATTAAACTTATTGAATTATTTATTATTATTTTTATCTTAATTGAGTGGACGGCAAACGGAATGGGTGTGCAATTTTATTGGAATGATTGAACCAAAGAAGAAAAAATAATGTTCACTCATAAAAAAAAAGAAAAAGAAAAAAGAAGAAGAAGAAGAAATAAAATATAATAACTTTAAATAATTGTTTTTGTAATGATTTACCAGTTAATTTTATAATACATACATGTAAAAATAATATTTGAGGAAGAAAATCATAAACTCAAACACATATCTCAATATACTAATATTCGCCAGAAAAATTTTAAATTATTTATGAAAAGATGGAAAAATAATATTACGGATAGTTTATTAGTAGGTACGAAGAGAATGACGAGAGAGGGTATATTTGGTATTAAGAAATATTGACGCGGCCTCGAAGGAGAATCTGGCTTTATATATTTTTTAATATAACTCCTTATATCTAATTTTCTGCTTTCCTTATGATGGACAAAATTACTTATGAAAGAAGGATTTCTTACCAAATAGTACAGTAATGTTCTTGAAAATTCGGATAAATGGTAATTTCAAGAAACATTTGCAAATTTTTAGTGAAAAGTAGTCCACTAATAGTAATGTTGTATAATTCATATTTTTCTTTCTTTTTTTTTTTTTTTTTAGGGATTTTCATCAAAATCTCCCCTTTTTTTTTAAGGGAAAAAACCAATTTGTTCTCCGTATGCTATTACTGGGAGGGCATTGTTAGCAACTGAGTTCTTAGCTTTCGATTTATCAATTCTCGAACATTTAGTGGACCAAAAGCCTCCAATGTACCCAAAAAAAACATTGAAGTGTAAAAACAAAAAATTTGGAAAGTGGTACTGCTAAAGTTTAGTGGCTGAGCCCATCATAATGGAATAAAAGGCCCATTAATAAATCGAAACTGGTTCAAAGGCCCATTGCAAATCACCGAGGATTTTGATTTTTGTTGGAACCATCGAGCTGTGTCCTCGTCAGCAATGACAGCTTCAGCTACTTATCCATTGAGGATGATAAATATAAGGGTAAATTATACTTTGTTCCCACGAGCTTTATGACAATTTTAGAAAATTCTCCTGAGATATCTGAAATTACATTTTCCTTTCAAGTTTTGTGACCATTACACTTTACCCTCAAATTTTTCGGAGGCAAAGTAAAAGTGAGATTCATTGTCATAAATAACTAGAAAAATGTCTAAAATACTCCTCAAACTATATCTTTTGATTCGCTTGTTAATATCATTTGTTTCATAAGAAAAATTATTGCATACAAATATAATATATTTTTCTTAAGATATGATATTTTCTTTAATATAATCTAATATAAAGTTCTAATTTAATAAATAAGCGAATAAAGTGAAGGTAATATAATCATTATACAACAAAATCAAACTTGGATTATAAGTTGGAGTCAAAGTGTAACTTCTGATACCTCAGAGGTGATCCGAAGTTATTAGAAACCTCATGGGTGCAAAGTGCAATTTATCCTAAATATAATTCTTTTAACAAATTTGTTCACATGATCGATGTTTTATTTTGGTTTTTTTCTTTTTCTTTTTCTTTTTTTTTTTAATAATCTACCTAATTTAATGTGATCATAACAAATTGTCGTATTTGTTATTCAATCTAAATATAGGGTGCGGAACAGAAATATTTGCTCGAAAAGACGCAATCATTTCTTATTTTAATTCTTACATCTAAAATATATAGTGAAGGTGATACATTTAGATTATGCTTTTTACTATATCCAATATATTGATGATTTAAATAAAAATTTTATTCATTCTAATAAGGTTGAGAAAATAAAACAAAATTATATATAATTCAAACCTATTGATTCGACAGCAAAAAATTAGTATTTTTGGAAGGGATAAAATATTAATTGTTTTCTTCAAAAAAATATGAAGCTAGTTAAAGCACTAGTGAAACTATTGACTAATATTCAATAGCCTACCAAATATATATTAGAACTGATGTAATTATATAATAATTTTTTAATATAACAAAAAATTCAAATTTATTCTCATTTTATATTCAAAAATATAAATTTGACATTTTTGTTAAATTTAAATATTAAATTATCATAATAATTTAATATTTTAATTTAATAAAAAAATCAAATTTATCCTCATTTTATATTCAAAAATTATAAATTTGATATTTTTGTTATATTTAAATATTAAATTGTCATAATTTAAAATCTATTAAAAAAAATATATTGTGCAATAATTTATCAACGGAAAAAATAACTATGATCCAATGCAAATATTCTACCAAAGATAGAATATATTTATAGCCATCGTTCCATACAAATGAGGGGGGAAACAATGTTATGCAGCTAGCTCAAACCCGAGTTAATAGCCCCGATTCATTATGAAATTATTTGGCGGCCCAATACACAAAACTTCCAAGCCAATAGTCCCGATTCATTATGAAATGCACTTCGTAAATCAAAAATATGATTCACTACCCACATCCCATGCCACATAAAATCCATATCTATATTCTATAGTCATCTCTCAGAAGAAACAAGAGAAGAAGAAAAAGAAAAAAAAATTGGCAATGCCATGCAGCTAGCTAACGAGCCGCTCCGATAGTAGGATACTTCACAGTTCAATCCCGAGCCATATCCCCGGGTCAAAGGTGCAATTTGTAGGGGCCATGAACCTCCGCGTAAAGTTTCATAAATGGTTCAAGAACAAGTTTTTTTGCACCTCGCAAATGGTCCCATCAATAAATAGAATTACCATTCTGGTTTTCACTCGTAGAATCCGGGGTCTACCCCCGCCATAGCTTGTTTCATCGGATTGACAGGGGCAATCAGAAGAGCTCGACCAAGAGAATTTCTTAGTTGGTCATTGCCCTAGGAGGATTTCAACATTCACCATTTTTTCTTATTATAATAATAATAATAACAATAATAATAAAAACTAGGAAATTACGTCGAATGATATGGTTGCATTCAATCCCACCATCGGAATATGGAAAAGGGTTCAGACACGTTGAGGTTAACGTTAAGAGATTATCTCTCAAATGGTGATCATCGATTTGAACACAAGGAGTCATTGTAATGACAAACATATCACAACTATTCAACAGTTACATATTTCTCATTGCTAATATACGAGGATTAACCATAATATTGCGAGTATCGGACCAAAACTAGCCATTTTTCAAACTTATTTACCAAACCTAACTTGTTTTTAACTATTCACCAAACTGAGCATATCGACATGAACATAAATTGTCACACGTCGCATTCATTGATCATGTCGGCGGCAATGGCAGCTCATGTGAAAATGTGCAAACTCCAAAGTTTGGACGCGCCATTGGCAATGGCATATTTATCACATACATTTTCGACATTGCCAAAGACATTTATCAAATACATTATTGACAATGTCACATTCATGTCGACATGTTTAACTTGATAAATAGTTTCAACACAAGCTAGTTTGGTAAACAAGTTTGAAAACCGGCAAATTTTGGTACTTCACTCTAATATTGCCAACAACCTCTCCACAAACATGGGTAAGGTTGTATAACATCAAACCCTCCAAAATCCTGTGATACATGTAATATTGCAAAGCAATCTATGTAAACTTGTAAAGAGGAAGAACTCACAATTGCATCAGCAATACAACTAACCAAGCTCCGAAAGTCGTCAACAGAGTTAGATTTCTTCAGCAATTTACAATATATATACATTAGTTACTTACAACTACAAGGCCGATAAGATTAAGAACCGTTATATAACTTAAGTACAACACAGCCCCACTAAAACACAACAAATGCGAAAGTAACACAGGCTGGAGGGGGAACATATATCACAACTACGTACGTACAGCTGCGAAGAGGGAGGCGGCTAATTTACGTCCTAGTTTAGGTTAGCGTTAATAACCCATTCAACCGCTGAAAGGTTATTTACACACTGTCTTGAGTCTCTTTGCAGCTTTCACAAAGCCCGCGATGACTTGTAGCTCGTCCAATTGCTTCACCAGCAGAGAAACATAAATAGTTAATTGATTGATCATTGTCATGGACTTCAATTCTATATTAATGGGAAACGAGAAACTTAATTGGATATTTCAAAAAATCACAGGTATATATAGTTCTTTCGCCCATGGTCAGCCGTCTTACGTAGGTTACATTCAAGGAATCCATAATGGATAATTCCAAAAGGAAATGATTTTTTTCCCCTACTGCGACAAGTAATCGAGGGTTTGTCCCAGCTTTATTTTTCCCCATTTTTGCTGATTATATAAGGGATTGAAACAGAAAACATTGAAACTTTTGAATACTAGGTAAAATTCAGGTAGTTCACTCAATGTCATGAAAAGAGGGAAAGCAACTAGTTAACAACTACCTGTGACATAAAGTGCCTCTGGACAACATCGATTAGTTGCTCTTTCGATGGGTTAGGAATGGCATCAACCTAGAAAACATAATGTGTCAAATACACGACATGCTGTATGAAAGAGCTGTGGAGTTTTGAGCTTAGGTGCGTAACTTTTAACCTTGATCCCATTACGCTCTCTCCCTTTCCATGTAACAATAAAGTCCATGACTAAAAATTTCATTGGCTTTCTCTGAAGGATTAATTTCAATTGCAATTTTATTTCGAGATACCATTTGGAATTAAAACCAGCATAAGGGGTCTTGATTAATAATTTACTACTATCAAAAAATGAGGGACCGAACACGAATTCAGAGTAAAAGTGATTCCAAAATTTCTTCTCTTGCTGAAAAAGTTCATTTTCATGGTGAAGGTGTTTAGAGATCTTTGAAGGGTGTTGAACTCACAAGGTTAAAATGTTGCCAATATCTCCATAAAGCCGTAATCTCCAGCTTACCAAAGTCGACCTTCTGTACACAAATTTTATTTAGAAGATTTTAACACAATCACAAGTATAATTAAAGAAGAACACAAAGATTACAAGGTAAAGTAAAAAATTGCTTTACCGTGGAACCCGGAGGATTTGTGATAGATCCCTTTGATTGCAAATCACAAGAGAGGGCCCGGCTCATAGTCTTGTGGGACGATACGCATGATTTATGCATCCGATGCCTTGATCGGTGGGACCTTTGTGTATCATCGGATACTGGAGGTGGTTACAAAGCAAAATTATATGTAGTGGTGGGGCCAAAAAGAAAAAAAAGAATAAAGGAGAATGCAATAAACTGAGCTTCTAGCTATTGGAAAAAGCAGATGTATGCAAAAGGAAGTAGGATCCTATGTAACAACCTCAGAAACTTTTAGGTGAATAAAAATACAGTATCGACCAACGACATTGGTACATAAAAAACTTTTTTTAAGTAAAAAAAATGTAAAAGATGAGGATATGAAAAACCTATGTTCCCAGAAAATTGTTGGGCAGCAAAAATGGTCCGGCTCAAAAAAATACCACCTGGAACAGATCCGAGATATAAGCTGGTGAACATATTCGCTATTTTCTGATACCCATTCATCGATAATGCTACAAATCGTATTACCCCTAGAGGCAAGGGAGGTAGTACGGGCTCAAATTATGTATACCTTCTTTTCTTTTTCTTTTTGGTAGGTAAAAAGGATTGCAATATATCAAATTGTTAATTACGTATTTTCTGAAAGATAATAAATTTTAGTACGTTTTCAAAACCTTTTAGAATTACAAATTTTCATCTTTAAGTGAGTGCCAGTTTTTCCTCCCACTTAATACCAAAGATTTGGGGGCCGCCCTGAATCTTTTGTAGTATATATTATTGCGTATTGAATAAATTATCAATTTGCTTTTTGCATCTTCATCAAAATGTCTTGCACTGAATAACTTCCTTCAGCGTAATGGAATAAGAAAAGAAATTTCTAAAGAAAAAGGCTCCTCGGATAAAATAAAAAATTGTATTGGGACCGGTATTTCCTCTATCCACTTGTTCCGCAGATGATGCAGTTTGACACTTGCAAGAAAATTCTAATGAAAATTTTTGTCCGAAATATGGTGTAAGCAAAGATTCAAATTGAATGATTCATCCAGAGAACTTACCAAAACCCGAGCCAGTCCATGGCACATTCTCGAACTCTAGGTCATCATCTACCTCATTACCGGTTGGAGCTTCAATCACACTAAGTGCATTTCTTTGTAGCTTTACCTCAATGCCATTTGTAAGAACCTACATTTTTCATGTTTTGGATTATTGACATGAGAAATTTCATCATTGTGCAAAAAAGGAAAGCAACAAATACAACTATTAGAACATTTACAGTAGTCTTTTCTCATTTAATTTCTAAAACCAAATTTTCTACAAGGTCTTAGCTCACAGAAATCATTATTTAAGAAAATGCACACACCAGCCTTTTAGAACAACTTAAAATTATCGAAATAATTTATATCATATAATAAAATGTAAATATGTATGTTTTGTCATCATGCAAATGGTTTTAACAAATGTATTATAGTTTTGGTGAAAATAAGGAAAAATCTAATACAGATATTTTGAACAATAGATTTTGCCACTCAAAATCTGCATTTCTTATGAGATCACAAGAAAAAGAAACACTAATATTAAACATTTTTTCTTCGAGTTTCTCATTTGAGAAATTAAATGAGAGAATAGAAAAATGGAAGAAACACAGGTGGGAATGCTCTTACATGCTTTTGACAACATAACTGAATATTGCACAATCTCATGAACAATAAAAATGGTCCAAAGGATACAAGAAAAAGCAAAGAGAAGACAAGGAAAGTGGAAGTCATTATCATAAAGATCAAATTGCAAATCAGCCAGGAGATATGAATTTAATTAAAATACTATAAATAACCAATTATGAAAAACATAAACATAACGGTAAAAATCAAGGGGGGCTGCCAGAGCGGGGTAATGGACAACCCCTGCTCAGTGCATCTGGGCCGTTTATTTTAAGATCAGTAGTTGAAATTAAATTGGTTTTTTTTTCAATTAAATTTTGTAGGGGGCATGTTCTTTTAATCTCAATTACACATTTAAAAATAAACGGACGAGATTTGCTGGGCAGAAACAACCCAACACCTCTGCCAGGCAACCACTCCCTCTCCGTCAAAAAGCTAGCATGTAAGGACGATGTTGAACTGTAATCTGTAGAATTAAAATCAAATCCGCTAACTAACTGAACCAAATCCAGAAAACAATAGGAAACAAAAAGAAAAGGAGAAAAGCCTTTATTGCAATTGGTCCGAAAAGAGGATGACAGGGAAAATCATACAATTATATCTAGCACGAAATTAAGATGAGACCAACACAAACTCAGACACTGATAACTTGATAAGGATTCGACAACTATTAAAAAATTCTAGATGCAAATATAGCAAAGATTTGGCCTCTCTTTATTTTTATAATCATTACTATGAGTTATATATTTATATTAGCGGAAATTAACAAATAGATAAGTGCTAATAGCAAACAATAGTATTAATTATTAAATTTTAACAAAGTAGCAACTAAAAATTTACATTATACCATAATCTAATTCACTTTACTAATGAGTGTCAATTATCAATGGACCCAAAAAGTTTCATCCGCTAAAGGACTAAACAATTATCGGATCATAATTTATTTCAATCACCAAAATGTATAGCTAAGTATAAAAAACAAATTGACCACGAATAAAAAAAAAGTTACAAATTGATGTAGGCCAGTGTCAACAGTAAGTCCAAGATCAGTATCGCTTATCCAAAATTTAAATAATTACTTAAAATTTTGGACTCACAACGCAGTGTATCGGACACTTTTTTCAGAGTATCCATGAAGTATGGGTCCGATGTGTGTCGAACACGGATACAACATCCATTTTGAAGTTTCCATGCTTCCTAGGATGAGGCTATGGTTTACAGTGAGAAATTGTAAAAAGTTAAACTAAAACCCCAGATCTAATTGTAAATTTGAAGCAGGCAAATAAAATCCATTACAAAAATTATCCAAGTCGAAATTATAAAATCCAACAGCATCAACATTTACATTTACCCCATGTTAGGTGTTACTGTTAATCCAAAATGATGAATTAAACATTAAGAATATAATTGTGCAACATTAAAGGGAGTATAGATAATTATTATTATCAATTAAACAACTGAAATTAGGCACACACACTAATTGAGATGATAAATGAAGTACATAAAACCCTAAAATCAAAACAATTAAGGGAACAAATTCAACTTGAACATTCCCAATTGAGATAATAAAACTGGATAGTTTAAAGGAAAACCCAAACCAAATTATGTTATTCCCCCAATTCAAATAAAGAAAAGCATAACATTGAAATGGCACAAACCACTAAAATAATCTGAAATTAGTTTAAGTTCCAAAATTAAAAAGCCAGAAAATTTTTAAAAATTGAATTACAAATACATTTTTTAAGTGAATAAAATAAACGACTGGAAAGCCAACATTACAATTACAAACCCCAAAGATGAACTGAGACAAACCCATAAAAAAAAGGGAAATTAAATTTCAGAAAATTAAGCCCTTCAAATTTAGATGAAGTTCCAAATTGAAGAAGTGGATAAATCCAATTGAAAAGATGCTTATCAAAAAGAAAAATCCAATAAAAAAAGATCCCCAAATTGTTAAGATAAGATAATTTATATAACAGCACTTTTAAATGAATAAATGGAAGACCCTTTTAAGCAAACGACAATACAACCCCCAAGATTGAACTGATACAAACCCCTAAAATAAACCAAAATTACTTTTCAAAGACTACCTAAATTTAGATGAAATTCCAAAATCAAAATTAAAAATCAAATACAGAATCCTCAAATGGAGAAGATAAATTCAAGTACATCATAACCCTTTTTAAGCTAATAAATTACTAACCGAAAAATGCTGATAATTAAACTACATTACAATTCCCAAAAATTAAACTGACCCAAACCACTAAAACCCAAAATTAAGTTTCAAAATATAAAACCACTGAAATTAGTTGAAATTCCAAATCCAATAAAAAAAAATCCCCAAATTGAGAAGATAAAATTGAATGACATTTAAACCCTTTAAAGTTTATAATGAATAAAGAAAATAACTGGAAACCCATTTTAAGTAGATTACAATACAACCCCCAAAATTGATTTTGGGTTTGTGCTCAAAATCACGAAGTCAATACATTTTATTTTAATAATTAAAAAACTCCCAAAATTGAGAAAATAAATATAAATCACATTACACCTTTTTCTTTTCTCGAATAAAACTAATAATTGGAAAACCCCCTATTAAGCACAAACCCAAAATCAATTCCAAAAACCCCCCTGAATTTATTGAATTTACCAGCCAATGCCACCCGCCGAGCCCAACGGCCTTCTTCACCACGCCTCGGAGCCCGACGAGCACCGACTTGGTCCGGTTGTTGCCCGTCACGACGACCTTCGTGTGACGTGGCAGCACCGCGAGCTCCTCCTCACTGCTATCCCCACAATTCACCGAGCTCTCCACCGCTTCCATCATACGCAACTCCCCACTCGGTGACTCACTGAGTCGACTCAGTTCCGAGTTCGAAAATCGAGAGATCAGGCATTGGATAG
>MKEJ01021548.1:976-15774 GCA_001753735.1 Embelia ribes | reverse complement strand
TACAATTATTGGTTTCTGATTTGCAAATTAAATAATTGCAAATAACCACAATCATAATTCGAATAATAAAATAGTACAATTAAAAATTAAAAACAAAAAATGTTATTTTTTTCCAAAGATTATAATAGTTATGGAACCATTAGCTATTTATGTTATAATAACGGTATTTCAATTTGTTGAATTTGTATTTATGATAAACATTTTTAGTGCTTTAATTTTTAAATTTCCAAATTTGAATGTCGTTATTATTTTCATAAATTATAATAATTTTTTTTTATCATTTAGAGAGAAATTGAAAATACAATTTGAATTATGATATCAAATGAGTAACTAAAATCCGTTTTTTATTTGTTTTTTTATAAATTTATGAGAAAAATAAACTCATACTAAATTTCAATCACAAATATTACTATCAGGATTTAACTGAGAAATAATAATTTTTTTTTCCGAAAATAAAATCGTATATTAAAATAAGACGTGTAAAACATATACTCACCGCTTTGTATCTTGAAAAATGTTACGTGCAACGCACGTGAATCTCATATAATACAAAAAATGGAGTGCACAAATATTTTTGAACATGCCAAAAATACTTTGTACTACTTATTTATGGATGGATAGAGTCCTGTATAAAAATCGCTACACTTTAGATGCAGAATTATTATTACTTGAATGGATTTTCTTTTAACAGAAAATTGCATAATAATTTTTTTGTACGGAATTATTAAATTTTAAGAGTAAATTATTATAAATTTAAAAAAAATATTATAATTATTATCATTAATTTATAATAATTTATCACGAAGTTCAAAATAATTTTCGTACATTCAAATGAAAAAAATTCTTATATTGGGAGCACTTTCGTCTTAGGAATACAAATACTGTCTCCATCTCCTGATAAACCGGGTTGACAATTTAAGAAAAAGCCAAAATTAAGGTTTTAAAATTTGAATCTATTGTAATTTACACAATTGTCCCTAAACTTTTTTGTCATATTATTATTCCTAATGGCAATTATGGTATTGCATTCAACTTTATTGGAAAATAGAAATGGGTTATAAATATGAACCATATGTGTACAGAGATTTTAAGAAAAAATAAAATGCTGTTTATATCAACAGCAGTTGATTCGGCAGTAGATTATTTGTTTTAAAAAACAAAAACATTGCATCAGAATCATCGGAATCAATTCACGTTGAGCCATTTACGCTTTTCCCAATTCTTCGGCATCTGTTCTTTCTCTAGTATGCTCAGGACATTGTAAAGTAGGTAAAAATAAATAAATAAATAAATAAAAGCTACTCAACCCAATTCTATAGTTGTATCAAACTGTAATTGCAATATGTATATGTGAACATTAATAGTTTTGCCCAATTGGGTAAGAAAAATCACCAGAGATGGAGATGAAACTGAGGCATGTTTTGCTTTTGCGCTCTACGTGTATGATGAAATGCCTGAGTGGTTTATTGCATTCCCACTAGTCTTTCTAAGTGTATTAATTTCTCAACTGCGAAATTTGGACTAGAAATGCTTCACAAGAGTGTTTCTTTCTGGAAATATCACCAGAGGGGAAAATCTACTTCTACAATTTTATTAAAATATTATTTTTTTCACGAAAAAGTACAGTCTCCTAGTTTAGATTAAGGGAAAATATATTTCTATGTTTTATTAGCATATGATAGTATATGATTATTCCAATATCTTTAAGAAATTATTGAGAGAGACTTCTATGTACATTTTCTAAATGTTGATTTTTATAAGAGAAATGGCTGTATGGAAAGTTTTGTTTGGAAATTAAACGAGAAAGGCCTGTGTAAATGTTCTTACATACTCAAATGCTTGGTTTGATTTTGTTATATTTGATTATGCTTGTTCTTATAAATATGTGGGTTAAAACTTAATGGTTTCTTAATTTGCAGTTTTCAGTGTGAAGGCAGCTACGAGTCTAAATTTGTGAACAAATGGCTGGCTTGCTTAAACCAATTTTTCTTGTTTCAGAAAGCTTCTTAATCAATCTCAGGTATTTTTAGTACATGGTTACGAGTATATTACACCATAGGAAATGGTTATTGTTGCTTACGTTAATTCTGGTTTTTTGTTCAAAAGTGAAAACATAAACATTGACACGGTTGGTATAAATAATTCCGAATGACCTTGGAAGAAATCACGAGGTTCTGTCTGTACTGATTGATCATCAACTTGATTTTCGAGTGAGAAGCCATTATTTTTTAACAGTTTACATGCAACGATTTTAGTGTTTCAATTGACCCTTGAGCAAGTTATCGGGATCTTCCTGGTTTAGTTTTTAAAAGTTGATTTCTTGATGCAAAATTTGAATACATTTTTCAAGATGAATTTTTTTCCCCTGCAAAACGTGTTGCCATTAGATTCTGTAAAATGATTTTCAAGTTTTGTTTTTGGGCTATGGTGACTTAGATGGGTTGAGACATGAAAGAAGTACTAAATTAGGGTAAAATCAGTCTCTTAGATCCTCCATTTTGTTAAAAATTGAAACTGATACGCTTACTCGTACGCAAACCGGTTTCTCAAACTGGTAAAATCAGTATCTTAGATCCTCCGTTTTGTTAAAAGTCAAAACTGATACCGTTACCTGTACGCAAACCGGTTTCTCAATCAAAATATTAGAAAATAAATTTGGACTTCAATAAACTAAGCCTTGGTGTTCTCACACGTGCTTGTTAGGTGACTGTATCGCTCATTTACAGTAAGTTTTTGGAAACCTAACACTAGGCCATTGTGTCTTAGGTGCATGGTGAAGGTTATTGCAAATGTAAATAATCAGGTTATTGCAAATGTCTACAAACTGAATATTTTTCAATGCTTTAGGTGACTTCGGGGCCTTTTCATCTTCTTTACCATGATCAATGTTTATCAATGCCGAAACAAACTAGACTTCAGATGGGTGTTGTTAACCAGAATGTACTACTCGACAGTGGAAGAGATATCTGATACAACTAAAAGAATATCCAAAATAATGATGTCGTGCCCAAAATTAGGACTTGATCTTGCCCTTGACCAGGGTGGGATAAGGGTTTCACCAGCTGTTGTCGAAGAAGTCCTTAAGAGATTCGAAAATGCGGGTATGCTTACATATTGTTTCTTCGAATGGGCTGGGAAGCAGCGTAATTATGAACACAGCATCAAGGCTTACCATGCTATGATAGAATCTCTGGCCAAAATTAGGCAATATAAAATCGTGTGGGATCTTGTGAACAACATGAAGGGTAAGAAAATGCTAAATATTGAAACGTTTTGTATCATCATGAGAAAGTATGCTAGAGCCCAGAAGGTAGAGGAAGCTATATACACGTTCAACGTGATGGAAAAGTACAATGTGACTCCAAATTTAGCAGCTTTTAATGGATTGTTGAGTGCTTTGTGTAAATCCAAGAATGTGAGGAAGGCGCAGGAGATTTTTGATAACATGAAAGAACAATTTGTTCCGGATCCAAAAACGTATAGTATATTGATTGAAGGGTGGGGAAGGGATCCGAATCTTCCAAAAGCTAGAGAGATTTTTAGGGTGATGGTCGACAATGGCTGCAACCCTGATATAGTGACTTACGGTATAATGGTTGATATTCTCTGCAAAGCTGGTAGGGTAGATGAAGCTGTTGAAATTGTGAAGGGTATGGATGTAAATGTTTGTAGGCCAACATCCTTCATTTATAGTGTTTTAATTCATACTTACGGGATAGAAAATCAAATTGAAGATGCAGTTGATACATTTCTTGAAATGGAACGAAACAGAGTTGAGGCTGATGTGGCTTCTTATAATGCTCTGATTAGTGCCTTTTGTAAAGTTAATAAGTTTGATAATGCATATAGGGTTTTGAACGATATGAAATCAAAGGAGGTCTTGCCGAATTCAAGAACGTGCAATATAATCTTAAGCAGCTTGATAGGTCGCGGGGAGACTGATGAAGCTTTTAGAGTGTTCCGTCGAATGATCAAGATTTGTGAACCAGATGCAGATACTTATACAATGATGATAAAAATGTTTTGTGAGACAAATGACCTTATGATGGCTCATAAGGTGTGGAAGTACATGAAATCAAAGCGGTTTGTTCCTAGCATGCATACATTTGCTGCGCTTATTAATGGGTTGTGTCAAAAGGGTGACGTGTCCGAGGCTTGTGTTCTGATGGAAGAGATGATAGAGAAGGGTATGCGGCCATCGAGGGTGACATTCGAGAAACTGAGGCAGTTGCTCATTAAGGAAGGAAGAGAAGATGTGCTTGAATTTCTAAACGAAAAGTTGAATCTTCTGGTCAAGGAGCCTTTATTTGACTGAGGCTTGCTGTGATACGCAGATACATGCTAGTTAAATTATCAAGGCTTATAGACCTACTTTGAGAATATATCAGCTATGATGGTTACCATGTCGGGTTTGTTTTCTCTATTATTCCACCGTTTTGACATCTTCCACAGCTTTACTGGGATGAACATTCTTCTCTGAAAAAAAAATGAAGAAGTTTCCTGTGTTTATTAAAGCGATTTATAGTTGCTTCATGTTCAATCTCTCTTAAGTTGATATTGATGGAGTTTAAAGCCCTAATTTGAATTTCTAGCGCTTCCATTGTGACTTATGGGTTACGAGTTTGTCCCGTTGAAAACAACCTCTCTGGAAATAGGAATAAGGTTGGGTACATCAGACCTTCCCAAACCCCGCAATGCGGGAGCTTTGTGTATTAGGCCGTCCAATTATATACATAGAGAGAGGGAAAGGGTAGACCTTCCCTTTATTTCAAAACTTTGCTGGAACCTCATTGTTATTGTACTGGTTTTCAAAGTGTCGTTTTCGTAGATCAAAAATACCATGTCGGCACTTTTTCCATTGAGATAGAGAGATAATTGGCCAAGAAAATATTACCGCAAACACTAAAATGTTGCTGATCTATGAATTATATGTACAAATTAATGCAGCCATTTGTATTGTACATTTGTATTCTTAATAGAGATTTATATTTCTCTGCAAGTATTTTGATCTTCTTCCATACTACATGATTGGCTAAGCGTTTGATATCGGGAGTGTACTTGTTATTTGTTTATTTTCACATTTAGAGTGTACTTGTTATTTAGAAGGCGTTACATGGTTCTTACGATTGCAATGCTCAACATATAGACGACTCGAAAAGGGATATCCAGCTTTAGGCCATTTGCATTTCATTAGTTTGCATATAAATTGGTAAGTGAGCTCCCAGAAAGGTCTTTTCCATTGATATGATCTAGAATAACTCCCCAAAGAGGGGACCATGAAGTTTTCGTTTCTATATAAACTACATATCTGGTAGTTGTAAACGAGTGTAATCTGGTTATATGCGGCAATTTTGGTTGTACACACAGTTATGACGCGCTTAGTTGTAGAGTTTTGCCACTCTTGCAACCTCTAGTCAATGCAGGTCGAGGTACATGCTCATATGGCATTGCACAATGACTACTGGGGTTCTCTTATTTGCTGTTTTTACTGCATTATGGGGTCGATGGGAAATGAATGCTTGCCATATTTTTGGAGACCTGGGTATATTGATATACAAATTAAATCGATGAGCATGTTTATTTATAAATAAATAAATAACTAATATCTAAACCACGGCAGGATAGACTCCATAAAATTGGTTCATGTGTTTATGTGCCCTCAAATGCAACAATTCTTTTTCAAATCAAGTAATTTTAACAAAATATGATAACTTTAAGCCCAAAAAAAGTGGGGCTGCTAACAATAGGAAGACTATAAATGTTGTCTCATATACATTCTTCATTGCATAATACAAAACAGTATATGACGTCCGGTAAAAGAAAATCTCCATAGGAGCAATATGGCAAATCAATTCTTTGACTCGCTTTTTTAAGGCTTATAAAATAGAGCACCTATTTGGAGGGGAGAACGACAAAAGCGATGATTTCCTGTGTATTATGGTCGGTACAACAGGAAGATTTAGCATACCAGTGCTCATCACTCTTATTGTGGTCATCAATATGTAAGACATAAATTTCGAATATCAGATTGTATTACAAACTGATTAAGCTAGAAACATAGATGCAATTCGGAAAATGTAATAAGAACGGTAACTCTCTCTGTCAAAAAGTCCGCAAACAATTTGCAAGGCCTATGGAAGATATCGTATGGTCTCATCCTTCGTAGCCTAATGCATCACATAGTGAAGCAACATACCACACTCAATGCCTTCTTGCCTTAGACTCGCTCTTGGACAGTGTCATCCCTGAAAGCTTGTTAATCTCGTAAAGTAATCCCGCAGAAAACAAGAAGCTGCAAAGGACATAGAAAAACCGTAAATACTGTACGTTGTACAAAATTAAGCCAACACAGCTAGCTCATTCGTTTTAAAAAATGTAAACTAATAGCATACCAGGAAGAGGGGCTTCGAAACAACTGTATAATAGACATGCTTGACGTATCTAGCAAGCAAATATAACTATGATTTTTTATGGGGTTGAAGAAGTGTAGTAGTGAAGGTGAAAGCAAGTACATTTAATTAATTAAGGTTCCAGTAGCAAGGACTTGGTAATAAATATCAAAAAACATACATTAAATTTTCTTTTTTTTATCTTTTGAGAAAGCTGTAGTCTTTTTGGTATCTTGCCAAAACAAGTAACCAATGTCTTCCCAGAGGAGAACTAAAGAATCAATCCTAAAGAGTTTCCATTTTGAAGGGACCATAAGAACTTGAAATCACGAGCACCCTTAGTTCAGAATCTTCCGATGCATGGGTTATGTTTTTTCACTGTTCCCTGTCATAGCTTTAGGTGGCTCATAACTATATGCTCTATGAAAAATCAAATTTTCAATAGAAGGTCAAACAAGTTATTGGAACCACAGAAAGGAATCACTGAACATTATGTTTCCATTGCCCACAAAGTTCTTCAATTGCACAGAAACAAAAAAACTGCAAAATATGCAACTAGAGCACAAGTCATGATTATTACCATGTTGTGATGCACACTCGGTGAACAGTGCTGGCAGCAATAAGAGCAACTGCCTCAGCGAATATAGCTGCAAAGGGCAAAAGGAAACCAATGAGTCCTTTTAATGGAGCTTTAAGAAAATGCTGGCCTCTTGCATAGACAATAACCAAAGGTGGGTCTATTAAGTGACAAGAAATCAAATTCAGTAAGATTAGAAATTACAATTTTGCAAACAAAAATGATGCATGCACAAGCCAAAACATGAAACAACAGTTAATGAGGTGATGAGGTCGATGGGAAGGTCCTTAATCGTGCTGCCATACCTATCTCCGACCAAGGCTTCTAAAGAAAAACAGGATAAGCAGACAGAGGTAACGGGAATCATAATGTCCTCTTTCTTTCCCTTTTTAATTCTTTTTGGCAAAATAAAGAAATGACGAGTTATGATGATACCTTTGATATTTAGAGAATCAAGGAAGCAATGAACTTTGAAGATAATGATTTGTATCCTGAACCCAAAAGCACAACAAACCTTCGGCAAATCCTCATCTAATAATCCCTACATTCCACTTATTTTGCCCTTAAGTCATTTCCACATACTGCACGACTAGTGACTGATACAATAAAAGCTAGTAAAGCATCTGAAAACTTTCAACATCTTTGTTTATTGTTTAAGTTTCTTTTTAAGCTAACAATTCTAATTGCATCATACATAATTATACCAGCCAGCACCGTCTTTCTCGCAAACGCTTAATACCACTTCTGTAACTGTTAGCTTGACTTTCATGACCTCATAAGTCGAGCTAATATTGCACAATTACATTAAAAGGCAAGAAGAAAGAAGCACAGGAGTTACTTTAGAAAATTAGTTCCTAGACATAAATAATCCAAGAATATCGAGCCAGATGTTAAGAACGATTATAGCTTAGCAGGAAACCTCACAAAAATGCTGAGGAAAAATATAAAGCGCACAGTTCTTGTGAAATTTACTTGTTGGAGCTCATATGTTCAATATGTCATTCTTGCTAGAGAGATCTCTCAAAATGCGAATAATACTAGGGTTTGAAGGTCAAATCTAAACTTCAGAGAATGATATATGATACACCACCCATATGGATAATAAATGCTAAGAGTCCACACAGACCTATTAGTTTGCTAAAAGGGGCCACAACATCAAAATTGTTAGTGTAAATTTTTTTTCCTGTAATTTTAGAGTTAAATTTTCTATGTAAAATTTTTTTTGATTAGTTTCAGCCACCACCATAAATTCATCCTGGGTCCGCCACTACCTCTATCCCTTTGAACAGGAAATTTCGACAAGGAAAAAAAGTTTCTTACCAGCACCCCATCCAGTCCTGACACCAACACTTTCCTGATAATTTCCAATGAACTGCAAGAAACATGCCTAAGTCAGTGAAGGTATAATTTCTAGCTCCATACAAATAAATTCATAATGGCAATATATCATAACAAACATAGTATATGTCAGAATGAATAGAAAGAGATTCCAAACGTGATAAAACTATGGTTTGTCATTATCTCCTTTTAACCATGGTAATACGAGCTAATCTTAAAAAGCACACCTTCTTCGTTAATCTTCATTGTCATTTTCCTTTTTAGCAATTTTCCGATACAAGTGAACAATATAAAAGGTCCTATAAGCATGAATCAAACACATAATGAAACCAGGAATGGCATAAACATATATAGTAGACGAGTTGGGCATTCATATCGTGCAAGATAATAAACAAGGCGCTGAAATCTCACCAAAACAGCAGCCTGAGCAAGATAATGAAACAAACAAGTAATGACAAATATTATCAGAAACATGATGTTGAAGTGCAGTTCTAGTTACCGTCAACAACACAACAAAGAGGAGAGAACTAGTGAAGCCTCCGAGAATGGTGTATAGTTCTGATGATGCTAACTTGCTCCTATACATTTCTTGTAGTGAGAGAATTACAATGAATAGTAGGAGAGAATAGGACATAGAACTGCTGGTTCCTGCCATGGCAATTGAAGCTGCATAAGAGAGCGAGAGAAATCACCAGTGTGAGAATTAGAACAATAAATTATCATGAAATACACCGCTAACAAGGACACTGACAACCTAAACACTACACAAATTATATATGTAAGAAAATGGAACTCAGCACAGGCTAGTGACGGAAAAATAATACTGAACCCTGTTAATAAAAGTGAAAATTTTAATTAAAGCTCAAAGCTTAAACTTGAGACTTCTCCCCTTTTGGATTTTAGTCACCCAACTATTTTTATGTTGCATCCCTTTTTGTTTTCTCTTACGTGTCAGATTGCGCTTCTCCCTTTTGGTTTTGCTTAGTAATAAAGGGAAAA
Source organism: Embelia ribes (assembly GCA_001753735.1). Lineage (NCBI taxonomy): Eukaryota > Viridiplantae > Streptophyta > Magnoliopsida > Ericales > Primulaceae > Embelia > Embelia ribes. The sequence continues at coordinate 6,471 of MKEJ01021548.1, read as the reverse complement.
TACTTTACAACAGTGAACTTCTTCCATGCTGTCCTTCCATATTTCTTTATGTTTTCCCAACGTATTAGTCATCAACAACAGGTGCATATGCATTTAGTTTTCTGATGTAACATCAAACATCCAACCGAATGCAAACCACGACTTATGTGGCACAACCCAATTCTTGGAGCACTATCTACTCAACGTCTAAAAGGCAATTACGAATCAAAAGAAGAAGAGGTGGAAAAACTATTGTAGACTAGTAGTTGATGATATGCAACATACCACTGAGAAGTTCACTCCACTTATTAGTAAGTTAATTATTAGAAAATCTTAAAAGAAACCAAACTTGACCCCTTAAGACACCAATACTTTTGATTTCTAATTAACAAAATATTAAATTAAAAACACAAAGAGTTGTGAGTACTCATGAATAAACTTATCAATACACATATATCTTCACACTTAAGGCACTCCCCTAGTAACTGTACATTTGCCCGTCCTACCTTCTAGGAAATGCTCACACTAAGGTATCTAATACTATTCAATCCCCTTAAGAATAGAGGATTTGCTAAGGTAATCCCCTTAAACTAGGGGGCTAATTTTCATCTGCAATACTAATTTTAGGTTTAGGGTGTCTGGTGTGATTCCAATATTCCAACCTTTTCTATAAAATTTTAGATATAGGGATTAAAATTTATGAGATGTTTAAGGTCATTCACACCAGATTATCTATTCAGCTCCCTATCCCTAAACTTTAGAAAACAAGCCCAAATTAGCCCTACACCAATCTCTCTACAACTGTTCAAAATTTCTACAGTTATTCTCTTGAAGAAGAGGATGTCTGTACACCCCCCTATATACGACAATTGACAAGATACATACACTAGTGGGTGCAATATCTAAATATATCATCTATTACAGGATGGGGGAGTCAATTTAGAGAATAAATGAACATGCATATAGAAGAACTGGTGGGAATGCCAACATGTATACAGTTCTTTTTGAGTAAACATTTTCCTCTGTAAAAGTCAGTGCTTTCAAGAGTACAATTAGAGAAGCTGTATTTTTTTTCTTCATATCGGTCATTTGCTCCTCCAAAACAAGGAATCATAAAAGCTAAAAATTTTCTACATCTAGTTTCTGGATCCAGAATCTGTAACAACTACAGCTACACACATATAATATATATATATATAGAGAGAGAGAGAGAGGGTAGAGAGTAAATACCTTGGGAACGAACCCTACTGTGAGTCGTCGGAATCAGATCCAGTAAATTTATTTTCGTAACGACTGCAATTATGGCATTATTATGTGATGTTTATATACCATTTTTTTTTTCTAACCACTAGCTTGTAAATTTATTAAAAATAAAAAATAAAAAATTCTTTATGTATCAGTCAAAGTATGCAAGTCTTTACAAAATTCATAGATAATTATATGTAGAGACGTTCCGTGTTGAAAACGATTTCTAGCAATGACAAGTTTAAACTTTTCCAGAAGTGGATTTTCGACATAAATATTAGAAATAAAGAATTTTAGCACTGGAAATAGTTTTTATCAGTAATAATAATGAACAAACGAGCTTCCCCTCCAAAATTAACTACGTAGTAACCATAATTAACAGGAAATTAAGTCTGATGTGGGAAATTTGTTTCAACTCGTGGGAAATTTTTGTGTTTCCGAAACTTGTACTGTAAACTTGAAAAATGTTTATTTATTACTGAAAGTATTTTACATGAAAAAAATGTGACTATCTTTGTAGTTATATAATTTTCTACATATCTTACAAGTATAATTATAAATTCATACTATAATTTAATCATTATTAATATTCATCTTTCCTATTTTTCTTAAATTTTGAGGGATCGATTAAAGAGTCAGTTTCGGCAACTATAACAATAAAAGCATTCATACCACATTTCTCATTTTAATTATAAATATCACTTTTTAGAAACCTATTCTTTATATAAAATAGAATTGGGTAACAAGACTATCTAAAAAATTATTTCTATACATTAAAAATATTCCTAAACAAAGATAATAAATTCAGATTTTTTTTCGATATTTTGGTGGATTTATTTTATTCTGGTGTAAAAAAATGTAATTTTTAAATAGAAAAATTATGAATAGTAGAATTTTCTATTAATAAATCAACTATAGTACTTCTAAAAACAATTCTAAAATAAAAATAAAAATAAAATGATGTAGCACATTTATACTTCAATATTTGTCATCTGAGAAATCAAATGAAAAAAAATCTTCAGTATGAAAAGACGGTTTTGAACGCTCTGATAGTGAATTGAGTATTCGAAGGCTACTTTCGAAAATACAGAATTTTCTAGGAATTGGTTTGATAGTATTGGTATTTTTTATTATTTATTTTTCAGAAAAATTAATGATGAAAACGATATTATCCTATTATTAGGAAATTAAATTCTGAAGGTTGTCTTGGGAAATCGTGTGAGTCTTTGTGAATTAATTTCTAATTTTAAAAATAAAGTAGAGGAATGTAAACATAAATTTTAAGGCTATTCTCTTAATTAATGATAAGGAAGTAAAATGAACATTCAAAGCCACATATAATATTTTCCCTAATACACCATTAGAAAATAAAAAATGTAGAAGTTGATAAGAATCTTTAAAAACCAATGTTCTCACTTTTACCAATCATCAATTACTATAATTTTCAAGAAAATAAAAAATATATATATAAAAGAAAAGTCTACAAGACGCACCGTTTTGCTTTGTTTTATAATCTGATTAAACAATAAACTAAAGGGATAAACAAAAATTAGGAGCATTAGTGTAGTCCACGGTCAGCAAATTGATTAAATGAGCATTAGTGTGTATAATTGCTACATGAAGAAGTTACAAATTGATTAAATTAATATCTAATAGAATTAATACCGATGACATGGGGTTATCACTTAACATTTGTAGTCTCCATCCGCACCATTTTAATAGTTTTGTATTTTTTTATTGTGACCCAATCAATTTGATAGTTTTGTATTCCTTTTTATTCCGTCTCAATATCTCGTCTAGTTTCTATTTTAGGAAAATGGTTAAAAAATCACTTTACTAAATACTCTTATTTAGAGTGCACACAGTATGAGATCATTGCATTGAAATAGCATTACCTTGGGCGAGCAATCACTAGTCTAGGTGGTGCAATTTGACTTGTTCAGTGTGTGCACGCATAGCAGTGGAACAATCGCTGCATGTGATCGCTTAGCGGTTTCACCCAAACAATTGTTTGGGGAATGACTAATCGGTTCTTTAAAAGTGAAGGAAAAATCTATACTTATTAGGGTCGATACCAGAAAGCCTAAAGTACCATTCATAAATTAATTCCTTAGGAGCACAATTAACATGTAAACAAAGATGAATATGAGTTTTCCTATTAAAAACAAGACAAATATCCAACTGCTTAAGTTGATATTAATTTCCACGTAATTGTAGATCCAACGTAAAAGAGCTCTTGTATATACACCACACAATAAAAAATTTCATAGGAGGATTGTGATCTCATAGGAGGATTGTGATCTCAGTCTTAATAAATATTCCTGGACCTATATAAAACGACATTAACTAGTAGCAACTAAATACTATAGTCTAAAAGTATCTGCAAGCTTGGGACCATTACTTTTGGCAAATTTAGCATTAAGCATTAACTAATAAAAATGGACTACACACCGCCATAAAGTAGGTTCTTTCCCCATATACCAATCGGTCCCGGCCGATAAATTTTAAAAATATATATATATATGCTCATATTGAAAGAATTTTTTATTAAATTTTATGTGGTACTCGATTTCTAGGTTGTTAGTATTTTATCACATGAGGTGCTCGGTAGACGAGGTAATGCGGGGTCTGAAAGGTGACAGAATATCTTTAATTTAAGCTTCTCTTCAAATACAATTACCTCTCTCTTTTATTTTTAAAATATTTTTTTGGGTTTGGACACAATTAAATAAATAATTGCAAAATAATGACTAAAGTACCCCTCAATAATACCAATGCATTGTGAGTAGGTGGATAACTTTAGGAAATAAAAAATAAATTAATGAAATGGGTAATTTGGATAATTTATTAATTTTTAATATTGAAATTATGAAAAGATTAATTATTTAGAAATTCATCCATTTTGCTTGAAAAATAACAGAAAGATTATATCATATCGAATTCCGAAATCAAACTCCTCCCCCCTGCTTGATCCCATTTGTCACCTGAAAATCCTCCATGATCTGATCTGATATGACATTAATTAAATACGAAAATTGTACAAATTATATGGTGCCTTGGAACTGTATTATTATTAATCATCATAAAATTGTAATATCAGCCAATTATAAAGAGTGAAGTATTATAATTCATGCTCTTTTTTTATAAATGTAAATATCTACGATGGACATTTCACTTCTATCTGCAGACCAAAAATAAAAATTAATTCTATAATTTAACTTGTTCACGTCATCACCAAAATGGAATTTTTAAGCCATTAATTCTTAGATGATTGTGTGGTAACTCCCCCGATATATATGACATTGATTGAATATAATATTATTTAGATATTATTTCGGTCCTCTGTTATATTATCCTCTCATAAAAGAATTGAAATAGTTTGACATAAAAAAAAAATTCCAAAATAGAAATCAGATTTCTACGAAATAAATGAGGAACCATGTTATTAAGTAAGTATTGTTTATTCTAATTAAATGAAACATGATATTAAAAAAAGATAAAGAACATAAGAAATCTCTTTAATTAATTAATTACTTATACATCTTCTTATTTCTCTCGTAAGCCCTCATCATTATCCTTCTAAGCTTTCGGCTTAATTTTAGATTAAAATTCTCTTAATCAATACAAGTAGTGATATGATTCATGAGTCACTTTGGCCATAATATTCTCTCAAAATTTATATTCAAAGGGTCAAGAAATTATTCTCACCTAAAGCAAGAGCTTTTATTCCTTTTTTTTTTTTTTTTAACCAACCTAAATAATTTGAAAGATGGATAGTACACAATTTGAAAAGATTTGTTTATTCCGTATTAATTTAGTTCCATCAAAATTAACTTTTACAAGTATTAGTATACCTTAAAAACCTATTTAAAATAACCAAATTACAGATGAAAAAGACTACACACATACACATATGCATCTTCAATTCTAATTTTACAATTTGTTTATAAAACATCTCATTTTATATGGAAAACATGTAATTTTTAGAAAAGAAAAGAAAAGAAAAAAAGATCATTTATTTGGCAGGTCGTGAAGGTGACCGACGAAAAGCAATAAACTTTCCTTTTATTATTGGTAAATGTATCCTTGCTTTCATTTAAACTTTAAAGATAGTTACCGCCAAAACCATAATTCTCGTGATTGCCCCCAAAACCAATTAAATATCCAAATATCCACGTGGCACGTTGCCTGTTCCCCTTTCCCCTACCTTGCACGTGCTGCCCGTCCCTGTGCTACCCTTGGTGTGAAATATTCCGGGTGGAGCCAATCAT
>MKEJ01021541.1:0-22759 GCA_001753735.1 Embelia ribes | reverse complement strand
ACACTTTACCCCATGAGGTTTCTGACTATTACGGAATACCCCCTGATGTTATTGAATTTACACTATTACCCTTGAGATTTTATGTCCATTGCACTTTACTCCAGATTTTTTGGGGGCAAAGTGAGCGCTAGTTCAGTTATCATTTTTTACCCATAAATTTCCAAAAATTTCTGAAACTAACTCCCTCCCTATGTCTTAAAACCCTAAAATATTTCATGAAATAAGAAATATACTCACCATGGTAACATTAATATATACAAATCCCTTATCCTTTTTGGTCAAACAAAATAGCCAACAAGCACCACATTTTTGGCACCTAAGTGTAAGAATTGTGGAAGAAGCGGATAGCTGGAATAAATTAAAATTTTATTTTATAATTTTTTATCATTTTTCTTGAAAAATTATTTTGCATAATTATACATATATAAAACAATAAATGCTTTCCAACAAAAATAGAAAGGTAAGATGGTCTTTTTCCTGCCAAAATAACATATTTAAAACTAATGAGAAAAAAAGAAAAAAAGAAAGGGAGGGAGGGCAATCTTGTCTTTTTCTATGACAAACAAACTTTTATTTTGGTTTGGGGTCAAAATGTAATTTAAGGTACCTTAGGAGGCATTCTGAAATAGTCAGAAACCTCATGGGGGAAAAGTGTAATATATATATATATATATGTATGTATAGATTGCTCATAGTTGTGCCACGTAGTACATCACTATGGTCCGGCAATGCTCATTTGACAGCCCGCGTGGAGTTGGCAATTTATTAATTTAATATAGTCAATATGTTTAGACTCAACTATTTAGGCATATACCACAAATTGACAAACTAAAAACATTTAAAAAAATAAAATGAAATTCACACAGCTTGAAATCAACTCAATATAATCATAATCTATCAGGAGAGGTATAAATGATAGAGAATATTGTTCAATATATTAGCATATATTAAGTTTAGATTTGATTTTGTTATTAAATTTGATTAGATTTTGGTTAGTCTTGTTGTGCTAGACATATCAAACTATATTTTTTACTCTTTAGAAAGATTAATAAAAGTTATCTCTCTGCTCTTTATTTAATTTGTATGTGGAAAATATTTAAGATTTTTCTTACAGGTAATATATGTGACCGAGGGAGCTGAATTGGTGGAGCTTCTGCATTAAATTTAAATAATTCAGAGTTTTATCAACAAATTAAAATATGATATATTTATTTTTAGTATCCATTTTAAATTTGTTTTTGTTATTATTCATTTAACGTTTATAACTTTTCTAATTTTGCCTATATTATCTCTACTAAATTATCAATCAGTTCATACGTATCAAAGCTTCAAACTAAGATAGTTAATTAAAAGATAATATAAGGGATTCATTAGTTATGGTTCATTAATTTTACAGGATAATTTAAACTTCGCTTAAAATGCTATTCTTTAAAGCTTAAAATCTCAACAAAATAATCCCCATATTTAATTATCCCACTAACAAAGCTATATAAATGGCTAAAGTATCTCCCATCTTTGTGGCTCTTTCTCCACACAATACTATATTAATATACAATCACTATCAATCGCACCAATAAATTTAATAATGAGGACATCAACAAATAGCAGCAATAAATTCTCACAGATGGGTCGTTGCTGGCCATTATTTTATTAATTAATGACAATGTATTACGAATTGCAAATGTTTAAAAATTTACACAAATAAAATTACATCTGATAAAGACCGTCACTACTTATACGCGTTAAATTTATAATTATAATAATTACATAAGTATAATTCATACTTAAAAATCGACTTATAACATGAGAATGTCTATATATAATTATATATATAAATTTAAACTTATTATTAATCAATATGGGATAACATTTAATAGTTATTTTTTGAGGATAGCATATGTTAATATTCCAATAATATTTGCATAAGCCTTTTATTTGTTTAATAATATTTGCTGTCATTGTCTTAATGTACAGCCATTACTCCCAATAAATTTATTGATGAATGCATAAAAAAAAACAAAAAAACAGAGAATATAATTCATCCAATGACAGAAAAAGGTCATAATCCCAAGCTTTTGGTGCGTGACTAGCTTGGATGGGGTGAAAAAGGAGCGTAACTTATTAAAATAAATTTATTTTCACGATAAAAACTATATAGTATTTTGGTAAGTGTGAACATTAATAATAGAATAGGGTTTGTGGGATAATTGTGATTAAATAAAATAATCATAGAGTTACATTGGCCTTGTTTTGGTGCAAGTACTGTTACTTAAAAATAAAAAATAATATTTATTTGCACTAATAAAAATATATTTATTATTTACTTAAAAATGTCAAAAGTATATCTTTGCAGAGGTATGAAATTAAATATTTTTTTTAAGAAAAATATAATTTTTACAAATTTTATACTACTATCAACTAGTTTTTACTACTCTAAATACGAAAAAATATATTTTTATACTTTTAAAATGCAACCAAACTATATATATAGAGAATATTTCAAAAGTTTTTTTTTAAATATTTCAACTGGCAGAAAGATAAAAAAAGAGAATTTCAAAAGTTTTTTGAAAATTTCTGATGTGACATATTTCAACCACGTAATATACATAATATTTCAAAAGTTTTTTATAAAAATAAATAAATATATCATGTACACATATTATATAAACTCGAACTACTCGTGGAAATATCGAGTCGTGGTTGCTTCTATTAACAAATTTTGAAAATGAAAACAAAATCACCTCCGAAATTTCTCACACATCAACTATTACGTCGGTGGGCAACGTAGATGTTTCTTATGTTGTTTGGTTGCAGTTTATAAGTTTTAATTTATCAAATTTTTTGTTTAAAACCTTTATAGTATTTGGTTACTCAGTTTTGAATTTTAGCTTATTTGTTAATTTAGCCTAAATAAATTGAAAGTTTTAATTTGACTGTAATCTATTTTTTTATCTAAAAATAAATTATATTATTTGTTTGAAAGTTGAAACGAAATCAACACTTATCTTTAATTAGAGTTAGGCATATGTCACATCCTCATATTTCAAAACTTTTTAGTTCCTTATTTTGGATTACACAATAAGTAGATATTGATTAGTTAGAGACGGTCCAGTCATGCTTGTCCACGTGGCTATCATTTGCTGTGTATTAGCCAATAAACTATCCCATTCACATTATATAAGCATATTAATTAAATAATTAAGTTGACAATGTAAAGGGGTATTATGGTCATTGGACAAGCATGATGCTCTCCCGGCCACCAACTAGTGAATAAAGGAGTTTTAAATTCTATCCAAATAAAAGATTCTAATTTCAATTTTTGATAGTAACTATAATGCCAATCCACGAGCTAATTTTGATCAAACGATATTTTAATTTGTCAACATGTACAAATAAGCTAATTGACTGGTAGCCATAGTCTTTTCCATTTTAATTATAATTTTTTATGGCAAATTTCTCTTCTTATTTTTTTCTTTGGTATAGATATAACGTGAGGATACAACACTACCAGTCATCCTTTAAGTCACTAGATCGTGGAGCGAGATTGAGAGCAGAAGCATCAGACCCATAACTCAAAAAATGGTGAAAGTGTGAGTAGAAATATAAAAATAAGCTATATTTAGGAGCGGAGGCGTCACCTATATACGAAAGATTTAGTGACTTAGATTTTCCTTAGGAGTCATAATTTGACTAGTTAGTTATTTGCTGAACCTATTTGACTAATTATTCGCTGGCCTATTTGACAGTCTGGACCTAGTTGTTCCTACTTGTACTGGACCTGCATCAAGGCTGTAACCACCCTAAGTTTGCATGGTATGAGATTTTTTTGCATTTGGGAGCTGTATCCACTTATCCACCCCGTAACCCGATAATGACTGTCAACATTGACACTTGGTACGAACTCTCAATGTTCATAGTAGTACTGTTGGCCATGCCTTTTATATTTTTCTCCTATATGCAATACATAGCAACATATACGTCGATCTTGAGCTACTCAATAAATACAATAATCCTGGTCATACCAGAGAGGACGAAATAAGGGAATATACATAGATCTTGCGCTACTTATTAAATACTAGTTATATATACATATATTACTCTGGTCGGATAAAACCTGATCTACATTCAATTTCCCGAATTATCTGAACCCAAAATATTAATATAGAAATTCAACCCGAATTTGTACATAACCCAAATTTGAATCGAACTATATTTAGGCTAAAAAATCAAATCCTGATACCCGAATTATATATATATAAATATAATATTTTGGTTAGTTCTGAATTTTTACTTAAAAATGCGAACCCAAATCGAATCCTAAATCATTCCAATTTGAATCTGAACCAAATTCGGATAATTCGGTTCGGGTAGCAAAATTTTACCCACCGCTGCCTAGAAGGTGAATTGGTGTATACAATTGCTAACTAGTTTATATCCTATATTAGTAGTGCTTCCCATGGCAATCAATCACCACATGACTTTTGGCCCTTAGGCCCCACTAAAAGATCTTTGATAATTTTATTTTTGTTGCATAAATTTCTGTACTTCATATATATATATTTTTTTCCATAATGGATAATGCTTTTTCTTAGCTTCCATGTTGCTTTGTTCGGAAATTAAAGCATGCAAATTATATTTGACATAAACTTCTACTTTCATGAAATAATAATAATAACGCAAGTAATGTTCAAGGAAATTAATGCAAAGTCAATAGGATATTATCTTAGTCTATTATTTTTATTAATATAGTGATTAAATATATTTTTATTAAAGTAAACTAAAACGTACCGCAGCTTTAATTACAATCATAAAACATCGATACAGTATCAATAATTACAGTAATTACATTATTTTTCAATATGCAGGGAGTAAGAGATGGTAGTGTGTAAAGTATCCTAAAAGATTGTCATACTATTATCCAATATAATAAAATATCATAAGTGTTCAATGTAAATGACAATTATATGTTTCAAACCTTTTTTCATTTATTTTTTAACCAAATCTAATGAATAGTTCCATGATTCCCACGAAAAATTGACACTATTCTTCCTATTCGCATAGCCCTTTCCTGTGCATCGTATGATTTCGGTCCTCGCTTTGAGCACTCTGTAGATCAATTAGGCTAGATTGTCTCACTTCTTCAAACCGGGGGTTTGATTGAAATAGAAGACTCCTAAAGTATAACATCAAAAAGTAAAAGAAATCACAAATGAAAAATTATTTGAACTATATTGGATTCGTAAAAAAAAAAAAAGTATTAAGGTTTCGTTTGTTTGCAACTTTTAAGCAAATAAGTTTGTATATTTTTTACTAAGAAAAAAGTAGTATGCATGCAGCTTCAAAATTTTAAATTATTTAGGCCAAAATAATAAATAAACTCAAACTGTTAAATATTATCCAATTTTTAAGCAAAAAAGATAAAAATAATAAAAATTTGTACACCAGAACCAAATAAGTTATAACTATAAACGTCTAACTGATATCCAGGGCTATAAATCAATATCAAAGCATAATGAATAACTATAGCTTATACCATCTCTATCTAAATTAATTAGAATAATTTAAATAAATGTTAATCGATTTTTGACGGGATAAATTTCTAATGCTAAACTCTAGATTTTCTATAATAGAAGGTGAGCAAAATTATTAATTGGACATATAATATTATTTTAGGGTGAAAAATAAAATAGATGACATGTAGCCGCTTTTTGCCCTGTTGTTATTTGCTTTTTAGCCTCTCCTATTTTTCTGATTTGTACTTTTATTATTATCCTCTCTCTCCCTCTCTCTCTCTCTTTCTCTTTCTCTCTCGTGGGTATATCTCTCTAAATCACTGGTTCTTCGTCTACCCAAGTTTTGTTTTTAATTTGTCTAATTAAAGGTTGTATTTTTATGCCTAATTTGTTTTTGTGTACAGAAAATACATGATTTTTGCGGGGTAAATGTGGTGCTGAGAGTTGCTATTCGCTGATATGGATTCGTCTCCTCTTGGGGGTAATTTCTATTTTTTTTTCTGTTAATTATTTTTAGGAATTTTGTTACTAGTATATAATTTCTGGGTCTCAGATGTTAAATATCGAATACTTAAAGTAATTTCTGGGTAAAGTTCTGATATTTTTCGTTGATAAATATGAAAGCTTGTGCTGATCTGCTTAATTGTGCAATTTTATGAATATGAAAATTATTCGTTTTCTGATAACCGTGTACCGAAACTGTACCGACCTTATGTGACAACATTCTGTGCTTTGATTATATTTTTGGAAAAATTCAATGCACAATTTGTTGTATATGATAGTAGTTACGTATGTCATTATTTTTTTATGCTAAATATGGAATTTTTAAAGTAACTTGTGGGTAAAATTATGATTTTTTTCGTTGATAAATACGAAATCCTGTGCTGATCTGCTTAATTGTACAATTTTATGAATAGGAAAAGTGATTAATGTTCCAACAATCCTGTAACAAAAGTGTAGCGACCTTATAAGACAACATATTGGGCGTTGATTACATTTTAGAAAAAGATCAATGCACAATATGTTGTACATGATAGTCGGTAGGTATATCATTACTGTTAGAAATATTTTATTATTCTTTAATGTTCCTTTGGGTTTATTGGATGGGTTTGTTTGGTTTATGTGAACTAATTGAGGTCAATGCTGTATTTGTTACATTATTACTCAACAAGATTCATGTTTTCTTTACATTGGAAAGTTTTCGTTTGCTTTTACAAATTACATGCAAGTTGGTAAAATTCCAATAAATCTATTATATATAAATAAAAAGTTTTTTTTTTTTTTGGGGTCTATGTGTGTGTTGACTTTTTGTAATTAGAAGAAAGATTATACCTTCTGATGGTTCGGTGTTCACTTTACATCAGTTATGACTTATTTGGTTTTTTTAGGCCATTGCAAAGTCAACTGCAGAGATTTTCAGAGTTTTCATTGTTGCAATTTGTATAGAATTTTGATAGTGATGTTCCTTTGCTGGTCTTATGATTCTTCAAAAAGGGTATTCATGTGATAAAATATTTAACTAGCTCAAGTAGTTGTGATCTAGCAGCTTCAAAAAATAAAGTTTAGTCGTTGCCATTCATAAAGGGGAAAAAAACGTTTAGCCGTTGCCATCTAAAAAGGGAAAAAGAAAAGTTTAGCCGTTGCAATAAAAAAAACGGAATTGTCCGTCTCTTTATATTAGGCTTCCATATGGGCTTTTGATTTTCTACTTAACAAGGTGGAAAACTGAACCAGAAGCGAAAAAGTAGCTGTCGCAGTTGTCCTGGAATAGAGAGTATACAATTCCGGTTCTTGCTTTCATTAAGTCGTTTTGGATACTTATTAAGCTGTATAGACAATTTGGACTTACAGGGAATTTTTTGTTTCTTGTTTGAGACTTTTTCCTTTTTTGCAGTTTGGGTACTTTCTGTTTCATGTTGTTATGAGGCTAAACGTTCCCTTCTCCGCTGTAATCTGATCATCGTTTATAATCCTGTGTTTCTCTTGAGAACTTAGGGCTTGTTTTTTTCGTACGTACAAATGTACTTTCCCCAATAAGAAAAACTTTGTTCGACTTTAGAACTTATAGTATACAGGAATACTCATGATGCTGTTGTTATGGTAGTTCAAATAAGAAATTAGAACAAGGTGTGAAATCACTTAGTAGCATTGTTTACGTGTATGAAATGTTTTCTACTTCAAAATATTATAGTTTTTAACTTAAAAGGTGCTACCAAGTGGACCCTTATCTTAGATGCTACTGTACTATCATGGTAAATTTATTCTATTTTTTGCTCCAGAGCTTGTGTTCGACCCTTCGAAGAGCGGTAAGATGAGTGTAGAAGAAAAAAGAGAGATTGTCTATGAGCTCGCAAAGTGGTCTCATGGTGCTCCTGAGATGTTACAAACATGGAGCCGACACGATATTTTACAGGTTTTATGTGCAGAAATGGGAAAAGAAAGAAAATACACTGGCCTAACTAAGTTGAAAATCATCGAAAACCTTTTGAAAATAGTTTCTGAGAAGAGCTCTCAGGAGAATGAAAATGAGAGCAGCCCTGACACTGAATCTTCACCTAGTGGGCAAAGGGCTTTAAAGAGGCAGAGAAAAAGCGAGCACCCTACTCGTGTTACTGTGGCAGTAAACGATGTTTTGACTGACAAGAGTGAAAGTGAGCTTCCTAGTATTACATACTGTAAAAACTCGGCTTGCAAGGCTAAGTTGAGTTTGAAGGATAGGTTTTGCAAGAGGTGTTCTTGTTGTATCTGCCGTAAGTATGATGATAACAAGGACCCAAGCCTGTGGTTGACTTGTTGCTCTGATCCTCCCTATGATGGAGATTCATGTGGATTTTCGTGTCATTTGGAATGCGCTTTAAGAACTGGAAAATCACGGATTGCAAAAGACGGGATGGATGGGTGCTTCTCTTGTGTCTCATGCGGGAAACTAAACGATTTGCTCGGGTAAACGACTATCCTTATAGTTTCTGGCTTTTTTGTCTGCAAAATAGATCTTTAGTTAGACTTTCATTCATTAAACGAGCTTTGTCTGTTTTTCCTATTTTGTATTTAATGACTTGGTTCTTTGTAGAGGCATAGATGTTTGCTGTGTAACGAAGTTGTTTTCGGTGGTGGTGTTATAGAAATAACATGGGCATGCTTATGTCCTATATATATTTCCAATTTAGTCTTTGTGAACAGGAAGGACTTTTCAAAGGTCTTTTGTAGATTTCAGTTACTGCAATACATACTATGGAATACATTTCTGCATGTGACTCTGCCTACTTCCATCACTAATAGCATAACGTGCCAAGCTGGAGCTGAATGTGTATTCATATATACATATATATTTGTATATATCTATCTTGGCATGTATGATCTTAATTATCTGGAAAAGGTTTCACGTATCCCCATTTTGGTAAGGATTACGATGTTATAGAGACACCAGAAGTTTTTATATTTCTATGCCATGATTTATATTGCAAAAGAAGGTCAATGAATTTATATGGTTCTGTAGACTAGCAATCTGGTCCTTAATCAAAATATATACATTGGTTCGAGATAAAAAAATAAAACAAAGGCTAAAATCTGTTTTTCTGTATGTGTTGCATCACTGAAAAAAGCAATTAGTTGTGTTGATTGAGGAGTTGGCATTTTATTGAAGTCTACTCTTGAAATCGTTTTGCTGTCGAATTCTCAGAAATGAGTTATACGTATGGTGTTACCAAAATTGACTGGGTATGAAGTATTTGGTATTGTGCTTGTATACGTAGTTGCTGGAGAAAACAACTGATTACTGCAAAAGAGACGAGGCGGGTGGACATATTATGCTACCGTATCTCATTGAGCCAAAAGCTCCTTTCTGGTACCAAGCATTACCAAAAGCTTTACGAAATCGTCGACGAAGCAAAGAGTAAGCTTGAAGATGATGTGGGCCCCTTAACTGGTCTCCCCGTGAAAATGGCAAGGGGTATTGTTAACAGGCTCTCTTCGGGTCCAGAGGTTCAGAGGCTCTGTGGCTTGGCCCTCGAGTCCCTTGACTCTATTTTATCAGGAGCTGCTTCTCTTTCTTTCGGTCACTTTAGTCAAGGTCAGTCTTGCAGCCCGTTTGGTGTTTTTTCTAATTTATTTGTTTTTTCTAATTTATTTGCTATTAGTTCATTTTTTTGCAGAAGGATATCGAAAGAACACTCTTAGAAAGAAAACCAGAAGTAACCTTATAATATAAGCGATACTAGATAGCGATTTTTTCGTTGGACTAACTTATCAGCAACTGGACTGTTAGTCTCAGGATTAGATGTTATAATCGATAAACATTTTTTTGGATATGTTGGTCTCAACAGTGGAGACCGCTTGATATTTACATGAGATCTGATTATCATAGTTGATTCATATTTTGTCTTTCCTAAAATTCATATTGGTGATGTTTAAAGCCCTAATTTGAATTTTTTTAAGTTAGAGTCATGCACGCCTCCATTGCGACTTGTGGGTCACGGGTTCGTTCCGTTGGAAACCATCTCTCTGGAAACAGGATAAAGTTACGTACATCCCGCATTGCTAGAATTTTGTACACTGGGCTGTCTATTTATATATATATATATATATAAGGCTAATGCACAAAGCTTCCATATTGCGGGGGGTGGGGAGGATTGGAGTGGACTAGTGGGTAGTCTTGCCCCACATATTCGTGCAAAACAAACACCCTTAAGAGCCCCGTGTACCTTCGATATATCACATTTGCATATGTCAAATGTACTTGCGTAGTTATACTCATATACATTTGATATAATTTCAGTTCAAGAAGTACAAGTTAAAGAACATAATCTTTGTATTCTTAGTCTAACATGGGATTGTTTCAAAAACTGTCAAAATGCAGAATCAAATTTGGTACTTTCAGAAATCATCTGCCTACAAGATGTCAGCTGCTCATCTGTGACAGTGATATTAGGTCCTATAGATTCACGTTTCGGAAACGGTTTGGGTTACGCCATTTGGCACCGCCAAGCTGAAGGAGACTACGCGGAAGAGCCATCTTGCACGCTAACCACTCCATCTTCAAGTTATTTGCTTTCGGGTCTAGCCCCAGCCACATGTTATATCATCAAGGTGATTTCTTATGAGGGTTCCAGGGAGCTCGGTACCTGTGAAGTTCAGTTCCGGACTAGTAGTGCTGAAAATGAAGTACCCAATTCGAATAACATGATAGTTGTAAGTAGTCAAAGCCCAACGACTATTTCTAGCAGCTTGTCTAATCCATCTTCCGTAGAGGATGAAACAAATAATGCGATTCCCAACCAGAAGGAGAAAATCAAAGATGCGATGAAAACCAATTCCGTTCCTTTTGCTAATGCTTTGAATGTGGGGAATAAAGAGTTACTCGGAGGGAACACTAATGGTGAGATGAGCAATGATAATGGCTCGAACATGGATACACGTTCGGGCCCCGAATGTGAAGCTGACTTACCGATTACGCCCTGCAAATTGGAGAATATAAAGGATAATTTAGCAAGGAAAGAGAGAGGGAAACCGAGCAAGAAGGATTTCGATAATCTGGAGATAGAAGAGGTGCCTCAGGATGGGAGCTCGTCGAAGAAGAGAGAGAGGCGAGACGAGGAGAATCTGGGGAATGCTAATACGGATTTTGAGTACTATGTGAAAGTGATTAGGTGGCTCGAATGTGGGGGGCACATTGAGATGAACTTTAGGCAAAAGTTTTTGACTTGGTACAGTTTGAGGGCTACCCCACAAGAAGTGAGGGTGGTTAAGGTATTTATCGATACCCTTATCGACGATCCGGGTTCATTAGCGGGACAGCTCGTGGATGCTTTTTCGGAGGTGATTTCTAGCAAGAGATCTTCGACAGTGCCGTTGGGGTTCTGCATGAAGCTCTTTCATTGAGACTTGAATTTGGAAAAGGGTTCAAAATATTCATGTTTTTCTTTTTTTCCCCCCTATTTTTCATTCTTCATTCAGACTATGACTATTTTAAATTGATGATGAAGTTGTACAAGAATGTCTTTTTTATTTTTTTCCTATTTACTATTTGCAAGAACATAAGAACAGGTAGCATTGATAGATATGTTCTAATTTCTATGATTCAACTATTTATGAAACTAGTTATTCAGGATATTTCTATTTAGAAATGAAATTGATGGTGGGCAGTATTTTATTTTGGTTTGGTTTCAACTTTTAAGCTCGTGTTTTTCACCCGTCTTTTGATGAATTTGGTCGCTTGGTATGCATTTGGTTTTCCCGTCGAATTTTTTTTCTCATTCGAGCTAAAAACCCGCTCAGTTCAAACTAAATACATCTATTTTCTTTTTCTTAGTCTTTAAAAAAATTGTTTAAAAGGGGAAAGCAAACCAACCGTAATTATGATTTAAGCAGAGTCAAGTACTAAAATCTCATTGCTACGGTCGAATAATTAAGCTTCAAAGCAACCAAAATCTAAGAATTTCTTTATAGGATGTCAAATTTTTATTAATGATCCGGCGATTTATTTTTTATGTTTCTGATAAGAATTTCGTGATACATTAAAAGTACATGCATTTGGGAGAGGATACGAAAAATGAAAATTTTGTAATAATCCGAGAATGTTTGAATAATGGTACAAAGATTGAGTAATAACACTCAAGTATAATTTTATTTATTAATATGCTAGTATCGACTGCGTATGTGAGCTAATTGTGCGACGTGTAAAAGACATTCACAGTAAAATTTCTGTCGACGTGAATAATTTGGATGGTTACATGCGAAGCCGCTGGTGGGCAAAGGAATGCCACGAGCGCGGAAACCTACTCGGGGCGGCCCATCCGAGATATTGGGGTGAAATTCGCTGAACGATCCATGTAGTCCTTGAAAAATGGCTCCTACCTGATTAACAAAAAAATAAAAAATATTGTATTAGTTATATATATATATACATATATATATAGTATCAGTTTATAAAGTAATGAAAGTTTAAAAAAGGTAGCATTTGGTGATTTTGTATAGTACCTCAGGGACAGTGTATGGTTATTTAAAATGACCATACAAAATTTGCAATAAGTTGTTACACAATTTGGATATTTTTTACACTGAAAATAACTTACTTGGGTTCCATCTAAGAGTGAAGTTTTGATAAGCCATGGAGCAACTGAATTGAAACGTATGCAATCCTTTGCCCACTCACATGCCAAATTTCTTGTAACTATATATATATATATAACATTAATATAGTTTCCATCGTGAGGGAAAAAAAAATTTCACCACCTTTTCTTCCTTAATTTCTTTTTTACTACTTTTTCCGTTCAATTTTTAGAAAATAACTGCAGTATTTTCCCATTCCCAAGATACATGTTTATTTAAAAAAATATATTCTTTCGTCCGTGCTAAAAAAATTATCTTGTATTGAAGAATTAAAATTTTAACAATTAACTCATTAAATGAGCTCAAAAATATTAACCAAGTTCTAAATTTACAAGTTGGCACCTAATTAAATATGAATTTAGTGTATTATAATTAGCAAACACATTCAATATGGAGGAGCAATTTAAGAAGTATAAATTTTGCTAAACTTATTTTTAGAAGTGAACAATATTTTGGGAGGTCCAAAAATATAATTATGGACAATTTTATTGGGACTGATCTTTTAAAAAGGATGGATCCACATAAATCATGTGCGAGATATTCTGAATGACAGTACGTAGAAAAATTCAACATACTTGTATGAGTAAAATCACAATTGAAACAAAATAATTGTTAACAATGTTATTAGTAATTTTTATGTCCCTATTTGATAGTCTTACTTTCTATTTTATTTCCGTTTCTTCCTAAATTACAATCCATTTTTCTTGTTTTAAATTATTTTCAAATAAGTATATCACTAATATGCCTTAATTTATTGCATTCTTTTTAGCAGTTATAAATTTTCCGTACTCCCAATAAGTGCATATTAATAAAAGAAATAGTCATTTAATGTTTTGGCTATGTTTACCAATTTTTTTTTATTAATTTGTGTAAAAAGTCAAATAAGTCTATTTTATTTAAAGACATGATAATAAGTATTTACAATTATTTTGATCCATATTAACACATTTTCCCGCATACTTTTCATTATATGATTCATTATTTTAACGAAGAGTACATGAGAAAAGGTGTAAATTTTTCGTTAGTATAAAGTTTTTTTTTTGTACTCAAGAGGATATTCAATTTTCCATTGAATATAGAAGAGACATTTTCTATCAAACATTCTCTTTGTGCCCTGGATAATAGGTTACACACTGATCTTGTAATGTTAAAACCTTTGTTTTCCCATTCTAGTAACCTTTCGTCGTGCTCTGTTTGGTTACGGGAACAAGTGTGAATTGTCGCCCCAAATGCAGCTTGTACTTCCACTATCGCGTACCCAATGCACCTTGGAATATCGAAAGGCAACCTTTAAAAAAGAAATATCCAAACGTAGCCTTTCTTATTGGTAATTTTCAAATTTTGCAATACAGGGCTGAATGTATCATTTGGCTACAACTTTTAAGCAAAAAAATTCATTTTTACAAAGATGAGAGGCCACGCTTTCGGTTCTTTTGGAGCTTAAACAACCAAAAACTTCAATGAGAATATGACTATTTAAAAGATGATGAACTAACTAATCAAAGGTGGCAACAAAACTACTCGCACAAGATACATGTATAGAGACAGCTCTATAATATAGTAGCTAATATTTAGAGACGAATAATAATAGAAATAGAAATGAGGTTACTAACCCTATGCCACAAGGCCAGTCATACCCTTTAGTGACCATTTCTTGCCCCTTAAGCTCAGTTCTTTCTGTGCCCTTCTTAAGTCTCTTACTTGAATGGTTTAAGCTTTGTTATACAGGCAAATGACCTATATATAAGGGGCTAAAATACATATAAACCAAAAAATATCGCAAAAGGTGATAATATTTGACTGTTGAGCTTATAAAATAAGCTTATTTGTTATTTTGGCCTTAATAAGTTAGAAATTTTAAATTGGATGCATATAATTTTTTTTAATTAAAAATAATTTAATTAATTTATTTAAAAATTACATCTAAACGAATCTTATAATTTTGGATAATTTCAATGCTAGGTGCCAAATAAGCACCTTTATAGCTAGGCAATCAATGCTAGGTGCCAAATTTAGGTGCCAAATAAGCACCTTTACAGCTAGCCGATCAATGCTAGGTGCCAAATAAGCATCTTTATAGCTAGCCGATCTACGTTTCCAACTTGAAGAAATTATATTTTGTCTGGTTGAATATTTCAAACAAAAATTATAAGTTTTTCGGGCTAAGAAAAAATATGTCTGCAACTTAAAACTTTTAATTTCTTTTTAGAAGGACAAGGAAAAACAAACTTGGCTCAACAGTTAAGCAACAAAATGTTTCAATTTCGAGCAAAAAAGTAAAAACAGAAAGAAATTGAACTAAAAAATTGAACCAAACAAGCATCCATGAATTTGTTTGGTTATAATTTTTAAGCGAATAAAATAATTTATTTCGACTAAGAAAAAAATTAGATGTATCTAAGTTAAAATTTTCAAATTATTTATACTAAAATAATAAATAAATTCAAGTTAAAAGTTAAATAGCCAAATTTTATTCAGCTTTTAAGCAAAAAAATGAACCGTTAGGGAGCTTATATGTAATCATGGAGAAATCTAATGTAGGAGGTTATTTCAAAATTTTAGTGGTAAAATTCGGAATTATAGAATCTAAAGAATCTATTAATAGAGGCTACGAATTAAAGTTGCCAAACTCAATGTTAACCTCTTGAAAGCAAGTGACCTGTCGTCAAATTCCTTTTTGTTTTTAATATTTAGCCATCCATTTATTTAACCACTTCGATGTTTTCAGTTTCTATTTACATTTTTCTTGACATGTTATTCGGTAGAAATCTATTTATGATTGTATAAAAAGTAAAAACATAAAAACAATACCTGACAGAATTAACAATTTGTGTCTACAACTTTTGGTGTCATAAAAATGAGGATGATGAGTCTCTAATATGATAATTATCTAACGTCAATGGAAGTTAAATTTTTATTCAAAGAAATAAAATTTTGCATATAAAATTATAAATTATTTTTTTATTTTTTACTACAAGATTTTATTTATATGATCACCGTTAAATTATTATAAATAATGTTAGATATCTCTATCCTAAAAATGATACCTTAAGGAACCAACTTTTGGGGTCTATAAATGAGTAGCCTAGTTTGCTACCCCACTAATGAACAGAGACAAACCTGAGGTGTAGTGGGCATTCTTTATTCAGTGCATAGGAAATAATAATTTTTAAATTAATTAAATATATGAATTTGAAAAATAAAAAAAATATATTTAGTCTGAGCTACTAATTCAAAAAATAATAACAAGAAAAGATTATCCAGCAACTCTGACGGAAATTCCCGTGGTCGCCCCTCTGCTTGCACACACAACCTTAATTAAAATGATCACAATAATTAATTTAGATTTAGAGTAAGAAAAAGCTCGATGGATCTAACTTAAATCTTTTAATTTATTTATGACAAAATAACAAATAAGTTCAGTTTAAAAGATGAGTAACCAAATACTGTCTAATTTTTAAGTAAAAAAAAAAAAAACTAACTTAAATTTATAAGTAGCAACCAAACAAGCCCTGGTACGATTTATTTCTACCCTACTTAGTGTATTATAAATGGAAGCACATAGGAATCATTTCGAGTTGAGTAAATATCGGACCGGGTTTTGTACATCTACTTCTCGGTATTTCCGGGCATATGAATGAATTGATTTAAGATCTCTAACACATCTTAGGATAACTCACCCCTAAAAACTAATATTAAGGAGGGGGAGCTCAAGTTAATAAAATTACACACCAATACCTTATACCATCGTTGCGAGATCTTTACAATTTACCATGCTAAGCAGCACGCATCCATACGGGCTGGTTGCATGCTCGTTTATTAGTTCTAGCCAGACCGATTGTTACTCGTTTTGCACCCCGTGGGCATACTTTGTTCGAACTTTTTAGTCTAAGCTGCACCAGCATTACCCTTTTTGTACCCCGTGGTCGAGCTTGCCACTAGCTGACTAGTTCTGGTCCCCGCGAAAATGCTGACATTGCCTCCTAGCGAGATGCATGTCGGAGACATAGTGCATGATTGGGATACCACTTGTAAGATAACTACGGAAAACTTACCCTCGATATATTAAATCCACACTAATTCTTCTATAGATTACACTATCAGTGTAAGATTTTTTATAGCGTGTACTCTTTATTATAGTGATATGCTGATCGATCCTAGGGCTCCGTGAATTTTTCCCAATCACATTTTAAGGGGTCCGACGTAAAATATTTGTACATGGTGATCTTATTGGATATACTATTTTGGTAAAAAGGCTAAAAATAGTCTTATTTTGGTAAATTTTCGTCTGGTATAGTTTTGATCGATCGACTTCCACCGCCTAGTTTGCGGAAATGAGAATCTAACCAAGACTTGTTATAGATAAATTATAGTAGGGCATACAATTATTCTTCTCCTAGTCAACTAAATTGTTCGTTTCATTGTCTATAAAACAAAAGGTTAGTACTTATTGCTACGAGAGATTTACCATAATCAAATTCAAGTGGGCATGTAAAATTTCTTCTCCAGCTCAACAAAATCGTTTCATTTTCATGTCAATAGAAAAAGGTTAGTACAAGGGGAGACTCATCATAAATAAATTAATTTGGGGCATATGATGCGATAATTACTATTTGTTATAACAATCAATCAATGTAAATCTAATGAATACGATAACCAAAAATAAACTTTTAATTTATAGACTCACTTCAAATTTCGGTTGTTCAACGAATTTTCGTCTGCTTTTCCAATCGCTTTTTTCAATCACGTGACTGTTGAGTGAAATTTGCACTACGTCACGTAAGTATTTTTTAATTTCCGTGGATTCGTGTGAAATTTATACGTTGCACCTCATTGGCGAAAATTTTAAGGCTTGTTTCTTTGCTGCTTTTAAATCCAAGCTTTTCTTTTCTTTTCTTTTCTTTTCTTTTCTTTTTTTTTTTTTCTTTTCTTTTCTTTTTTTTTTTTTTTTTTTTTGCTTAAAACTTGACGTTCACATTTTAACATGAGCTTTTTTGTTATGTACGTGTAACATTTTCAGAACGGAAGGGAGCAGGAAGTCAACTTCGGCAAGTGATGTGCTCCGGATTTAGGCGTTCCACTACGCAGACAAAGAGAAGACCGAGGCTTACATTCTCGAGCTTCTGTTGTGGCTTAACCTTTTGGTGAACGTATCCAAGGCCAGTGTGAGGACTGGTGAACAAAAGCCGTTGGTTAAAGATCAAGATACGGTAAAAGGAACAATAAGCAAGAACGATACAAGCATGACGGTGGATAAGAGAGACGAGCTCGATACAGTTTACGTATAAAGAAGCCGGGAGAAGCAGTTGTACGGTGAATATATTTGTATCGTTTTCGAAAAACAGTTGTATGGTGAATATATTTTGTGCTACTTTATAAGTTTTTCTTTCTATTTCACTTTTCAATTTTTTCCCTCAACGCATATTACTTGTGAACTTCTATTTTCGAAATCAATTTTCTACGGTATCTCAATGGCATGAGACGAGTCCTTTTTCTAAGGTGCCATGCGAGGATTATACCCATAATATCAGGTTTGGAAATTAATCTACAATTATGAAAACTTTATTTGTGAAAGAAAATATCTTATGATTATTCGACACACCAGCAACCTGGATTAATTTTTGCCAAATAAATAAATAAGTTTTGCCAAGTTCAACTACTCTGCTATTATTTGGAGCATTGGCGAAATCCCTTGCCTTGGGCTTCCATATCCTCATCCTCGCCCCTTAAGATTTGTGGGGAGGTAAGTCGTTTCCTAGGCAGGAGGCCCAGTGTCTGATATCCACAAGGACTCACCGCCACAAAAAGGATAAAAATCATACATTGTGGTTGTTAAGGCTCGAACCTGCATTTTTGGGAGTAATCTGCTGCTCAAGTACCAACTAAGTTACGTCTGCCGGGTCTAATTATTTTGGTTCATGTTTTAACACAGCAGGCATCAGGAAATTTTTTTATTTTTTTAATTTCCAAAAAAAAATAAAAAATATATATATATATATTTTAATTTCACCCATCTATTAAAATGAAGATAAATAGAAAGGGCAAGAAACAAGTTGCCTAGATAGGAGGAGACTATCATGATGAATTATAAAATATTGCTGCTATAACTATCATTGAGACTAGAAAATTAAGGCTAAAGCCATTTGTTCTGAAAAAATCTAAGCATTTTTAAACGATTTTTCAAAATTACGAGGGATACAAATCGCAGAAGTTTCTAGCAAATCTTTGGCAGACGTACATGGTCAACGGCAAACAAGTTGTAACCCATAGTTCCATCCCGTTCATTGTGCAATTTTAATATTTTTGGGACAAAATCTTAATAAAATTAATTTACTACAAGTATAAATAATTCTCAATGCTATAACACATATTCCAAATATGAAAATATAATTATTTAATATTATAATTATATAATTTTTGTACATTTTCAATGTACTAGTTTTGTTACATATAAAAATAAAAACTTAAAATTATATTATTTCGTAATGTAAGATTTCTTATTTTCTAGATATAGAATATGATGGTTCGATTCTATTGCTCTTAAAATAAGATGTGAGAGACCAATCCAACTCAAAATCTTAAGAAAATTCTAAGCTTAATTATTTAATTACTCTCTATTTTATTGCATACCAAATACAAACTAGGATATAAGTTTTTATAGATTCAAACTTGTAACGAAAGTTATTAAAGGCCTCGTAATATCGGCCGTTACAAAATAAAAGACTAAAATAATAAAGACTAATATTTGAATTATCTTGTAACCATCCAAACATATTCTTTATTTAATGCTTGTAATAATGCTATCAAATATTTTAGAACACATCACAATATCTTGGGCTCGTGTATCGTCTCAGTCCAAGCCCGTGTTTCAACATAATAGATTACATTTGTTGGAAGCGAATTTCAAAAGAATATAGGCCCAAAAATATTAAGTGATATAGAATGAAGCACAATAAAGCGAGATAATCATCTTGTCTGTCTTCGTATTAATGGTCATTTGGTTGCATATTTTAAGCAAAAAATTAGCTTATTTTTTTATAAGCAAAAGATTGATTGTATTTAGTTTAAAACTTTCGGCTTACTTAGGCCAAAATATCAAATAAATTTACCTTAAAAGCTAAGCAACTAAATATTGTCCAATTTTTAAATAAAAAAAGCTAAGAAACAATATTAGCAACTCATCATTTATATGTGAAAATATTGAATGAAGTGACAACACATACAAAAAGATGGAGTGATAACGAGCAATTACTCTCACATGATAATGGAGATAATGTTAGGACATAAGTTATTATGCGTAGCCATTTCCAAATGAAGATTCGTAGGTCAACAAGTCGAGTTGACATATTCTTAATTCCCTAAGCTATGGCTGAATAGAGTTGTTTTTCAAATATTCATTTGTTTCCTATTGCATTTCGTTTCTTTTGTTGTTCTCTTAAAATTTTTAAACCTGGAGTTTACAAATCACAATCAAACAAATCCTTAATCTAAAAAATATTTTGAATATTTCATAGCTTATTTATTGATGACATAGATGACCATTCTTATCTTGTTACATTGTCAATGATATACCAATAATATTCATATAGAAGTCATTTTTATCAAATGCCGAAGGGACCTTATGATTGTCAAAGTAAATATTTAATATTTGATTATTTTATACTTTTTTTGCCCCTAAAATGTTTGGTTTCTCAACTTTAGGGAAGGATTTAAAGAGCTACCTAATTATTTAGGGCATTAGGCTTTTACTGATGTGACATAAGCATTATGACTTTTTCTGAAATTTTTTAATAAACAAAATCACATAAGAAATCCTACCGATTATTTTTTATTTTTTATTTTTAAACAAATTTCCTTCCTTCGATTAAATATGAAAGAGACTGCCTATAAATACGTATCTTACTTGAGAGTGAGGAAGGCAGAGAGAAAGTGGAAGTTACAACTATGATCAGTATAGTCGCTTTGCCACGACCGAATGATTACAACCATATCAGTATAAAACCGTCAAGCTCACTCACAAGGTGACGAGGATGAACAAATTTGATTATACTTAGTACGACTTATGCACTTTATCATGTGCTACGTATGAATGAAGGAATTGGAGAAACAAGTTACACGCAAAATTCCTCGCTTCAGGTATATAAAACAAAAGTTTCCTACTTCAAAAGTGAATTCACCATCAATATTTCCTTATTTTCCACTTCCAATACTACTAAAATCACAACTCAAGAAAGGGAGATTTTTTATTTTTTTTTATCATATCCAATATTGTAACATGAAACACATAAATTAAACTATTATCCTGACCGGGTGCACTTTCACATCTCTACAATAATGACAAAAACCTTTTCACTCCCCATTTGGCGACCTCAATAGGGCTATTGATATTCTAACTCTTAAATCATTAATTTTTATTTTAAATGTAAAAGGTTAGCAATTGCCGCAACACCCCACTATTTTTACTTTACTTTTGAGTTCCAATATTTTTTTACATTCAAAAAACATAAATTGTCTATGCAGAAAGAATTATACAGGTGACCTGATTTTATTTCTTTCTAATTTCTTTTGGGACCTTCTAAATTAAATTTGAATTTTTTCTGATAATTGAATTGATTTGTAGGCTTTGATATTGGTAGGAAGAATAGATATCTGCAAGCAAGTCTTTTGATTTTGTATTTCCAATAAAAAAAATCCACATGGTCTTTGAATCGAATATCAATTCGTTTGTGGGAAGTCGGTTGAAATTGTTTATGAGTGTTGATTTTGAGAGACATTGTAGATTTGATTTAGCCAATACAAGAAGTAATTTAGACATTTTTTGTGTTTGATTGAACTTGTTTTTTATTTTATTTTGGTGGAAAATGATTCATCGAAAATAATTTTCACATAATATGAACTACGCGTTAGATTTGATGCATTTGTGCATTTTTTTTTTCATAATATGAATTGAGCCTTAATTATTATCGCTAATGAGCTGAAATAATTTTAAAATTTTAATTTGGTAAAAAAGGTATGTTTGTTTTAAATTAACACAAGGATTTGGATATTTGAGATCATTCGTTGAAAAAGTTTTTGGCTTCAAATTTCCAAATGAAAATGCTAATAACTCTGAAGTAATGCTAATGCGAATTTGGTCCAATGTGAATAAACTGTGGGATTTGGTGTCTTCTTTTTTTCTTTACGTAAATTTGATTTATTTCCCAGTTAATGGTTGAATTAGTTAATGGATATTCATATTTGTTACTTGATTTAATTTAGTTTGGGTTAGTTTTAATTTTTTCTAGAAAATTACATGATTTTTGAGTGATAGCAAACCATTTATTTATTTCAAGTCGGTATAAGGCTGAGAGTTACGAATGTATCCAACACCTTATTTCCTCTCCATACCATAAATCATTTTTTCTCGTAATATGCATTAATTTTTTACACGGAATTACTATGATTAAATAATAAAACTACTACAAATTGAAGACAAAGTAATACAAATATTTTTAATTAAAAATTATTCCATAATTTATTCTCAAATTATAATAATTTATCATCAAAATATAGTCATTCTTTTTAATTACATTTTAAAAAAATTTAGATTGTAGTAATTTATATTTGTGAAGCACAATTTATATTTGCCTAAATTAATATAACACAATATAGCCATAGTCTAGGACTAAATTTTTATTATATAAAATAATTATTTTTCCAAACCCATAAAAAGTTCTTTGTGAAATATGTATTCTAAAAGAACAAAATATTGAAATTTCTAAATTATAATAAATCTAAATCAACACAAAAACACTTAAAAACAAAACATACACAGAATAATTTTTAGAAATTATTATTAATTAAAAGTAAACATGTAATTTAATTTAAATAGTAATTTGGCACATGCATCGCACGTGAAATCATGCTAGTTACTCAAATGTATCTAGGCTGCAATGGTACGATACAAATAGATGCGATATTCATCTTATGAGTGATTTTTTTTTTTGTCTCTATTGTATTGAAAGTTACATTTACAAAACTACGGTAATTGTAAGCCAATTGTTTTTCTGACTGAATTAAAATTCTAGATATACAAAAATATTGAAATTTATTTGTTAAATAATAATAATAATAATAATAATAATAATAATAATAATAAT
>MKEJ01021532.1:0-14028 GCA_001753735.1 Embelia ribes | reverse complement strand
TTCTAATTTTTTTTTTTTTTAAAACTTTTGATTGAAGTAAATGATAATGCAGAAGTAATTTGGTTACAGACAAATTCTTTAGCTGTAGTCCACTGAGCGCTTCTTACCCTGTGTGTTATTAGTACTGGGCTTCATAGTGCACCTAAAGAAACCCACAATCTTTTACGGGCTAGGAAAGCCCATTATTTAATGTGCCCAAACTGGACAAAGCATGAAAAGTAGACGCTACGTACTGAATATCAAACGAAGAAAAAATGAAATTTTGTTACAATTTTCCATCCTCCACTGTTCTTCTAAAAAAAAAAAAATGTATTTCTATTAAAAAATTACTATACTTGAGATTACATTTCTTCGACAATGTCCCACCCGAAGAATCATTTTAGGTCTTGTGTCTTTTTGCTATAGATATGTACAACTCCAGTTCTACTTTCCTGAACTATAATCACAAAAAAATAATTAATTAGCACCTCTAAACCGAGTTAATTATATAAACGAAACATGTTGAAATTGAAATAAATGTGCAAGTCCAACTAAGGTTGCAAATGAATCGAGTTAAATTGAGCCTTAGATTGCTCGTGGTCGTCTCGTTTACTTAACGAGATTTATTTTTTTATTCAGACTTGGCTCGTTTATAAATAAACGAATCTAAGCCGAGTCCGAACTTATTCATGAACGTGAGGCCACTTTACATTACTATCTCTCACTTGGTGAATTAATAAATTAATATGTTCAAAAAAATATATATATTAGCATGATCTGTTATGAATTTAAAATCGAATGACAACTTATATGCATATATATGACATGTAGAATATTTGCATAACTTTTTAGCTTCATTTTTTAAGCAACTATTAGTTTTTTAACTTAATTTCATATGTTAAAATAAGCCAAAAGATAATTAGTAATGAAAAAAATGCTTACATATATTACTATGGAATTGTAAAGTTGTTAAATAGTTATAATAATCAAGTAGTTTGCCAACCATGTTCAAGTTATCATATTAGATTTGAATTATATATATTTATATCCGTAGACTTGCTCTCATAATTTGAGAAAAGCATATATATATATTTTTAATTTTAAAAATCGATCAAACAAGTTTGAGTCCTTAATGAATTGAACCGACAGTGGTTAAACCTCGATTCATTTATCAAACTAGTTTTATTTTGTTGTTCAGGTTTGGCTCAAGCAAAACCCTTACTGATTGAATCCAAACTTTTTCATGAACGGCTCGATTTATTGTATCCCTATGTGCAACCCAGTAATACCTCCCATGGTAGTCGAAATTTATATCTCCCTGTGAATTGGCACCTTGATCCATTTTTTCTATCTCCTCTTGCGGCCTCTAGTCCATTTGTTACTAACACTTAATCTCCTTTGTGATTTGTTCTTAAAATTATTCTTGTCTTTTCTCTTATGTTTTTATTTTACAAAGTATAGAACTTGACTTAATTGGAGATACAAACATGTGGTATGTATATGCATGCACATACTACAAATATTTAATGAACGATCTAATATGTATACATGTGTGTATGTGCTATATGTATATCTACTTTTTAAATTTGTTACTGGTCTCACCTTCACATGAAAAATTCAACAATTGGAGACCATGTTGAGAAGGCTTGCATAACCAATTTGGAGTACTGTTGTAAAGTGATGAACGCCTATGTTGATATGCCGAACTTCATTATAGCAAATTAGAATCAAACAAATCTTAATTTGAAGAACAGAGAATGACCATAACATTTTAACCAAGAGATAGACTTTAAATCATCGCTAGACATACACTGAAATTTTCAATAACCAATAAACCAAATCCCAACAGCTACTGGTTTTACTTTCTTTTCATAATTTTTAAAAGATTCTAAATGCCTTTTTTTGGAATTCATAAACTATTATTCAGGACAATTACCATTCTGATACTGGAACCACACTTGGGAATTGACCAAATCGAAACCAATATTAATGCCCCTCTGTTGGTACATTCCCATAACTAACAGCAGGTTCGGAGTCCGTTGCATCGCAAGGCAAAACAAACCCCCGGGCCCATCTACCCATGCATTCGCATCGCTTAGAGGGAAAGCAAAGTTGGTAAACACCAGCTCGATCTCCGGAGCACCGCTGATGTCATCATAACACAACTCCCATATCGGATTTTGGAAGGTCTCGCGCTCTCTCAATGGGTTAGCATTCTTTAAAACGGCTAAGAACTGGTCGTATGCCTCCGTATAGAGCAAGGTGTATGTAGTTCCCGTATCAATGATAAAACCCGTCTCGGTCGGACCACCATTCATCTCGAAGAAATCCCTCGTAAAGTTCACATCCTGGCCGTCGACACTAATACCTAGAAGCCCGAGGTGATAATTCCCATAACCATTCCCAAGAAGGGGAGTGGACAAGCCTTGTCCAAGAACAGACTCCGACCCAAACTTGATGTAGCCTCCGACTTGTGCTGGGGTTTGACAATAAGAGAAGGAAGGGGTTAAAAGCTGGTCCAATAGAGAGATATTAGCACTTCCTGTTCTCAACCCGACTATCCCAGGTAAACCTTGACCGCCGGAATCAAAATTGTGGGTGCCACAACCAAAGAACAGTCTATCGACTGTGACATTACTGTTTCCAACACGATAGGAGAATGAATAATCCTCTCCGATAACCCCAAATGAGTAAGATTGGTCGGGGTAATGTACCGCGTAGGTACAATGCTGGAGACCGTCCAGTGAGCAATTTGCTTGTGGGAACTGCTGGCAAAGAGGAGCGTCACACGGAATGCTGTGATGAGCGTACGACAATTTGGGATCGTAGAGAGGGACGGTTTGATTGGAGTCTGATAGACAGGTGTTGCAGGGCCCACAGTGGATCCATACAAGGTCAGTGGCGGTGTCAGGGATCGCAAATGCCTGGGCAGGCGGTATGCCGAGAGAGAAGCTCATCACGAAATCATGGCTCGACGGTGGAACCAACACATAGCTGCTGCCAATTAAGGTCCGATTACAAGAGAAGTGGTGGTTACGGGCGGCAGATTGGGCGATGCTTTGTTTCTGGAGGTGGAGGAATGTGGCATTACGGGTATAGAACGGAGATAGAGGGGAAGTTTTGTGGATGAGTTGCGCGACGAATCCGTTTTGTAGAGCTTTTTGGTGCGTTGGTGGAACTGAGATGTTGATGAGCAGAACCACAACCAATATTACCCCCCACATTTTTCACTTAATTATATTTGGTTTGGATGTGATCAACAGGTATATTTCCTTCAGTTTGGCTTTGGTTTCATTACTGCACATGTCTATATATAATACACTTGATGGGAGAGTAAGATTTAGGGTAAATTACAGGTTGGTAACACTATCCAAGTCTTTTAATGAAAGGTAAGTAGTTGAATAAAATATATACTATTTTTCTTATAATTAAGGATATTTAATTAACTTTTCAATCCTTGTACATTATATTTAGACAAAAATTATTTTGAAACGGAAGGATTACACGTGTAAAGTACGCTTCTTGTTGATCCCGAGTCACATGAGCAACTAATTGTAACAGACATCAAACCTGAGGTCAATTATATGTAAATTTTCAAAATTATTGGACCTAAACTATAATTTCATATACTTCGGGGTGCTATATTGCAATAAAATTAAAAATTTGTAAGAGCTCACTTGTGATTAGTTGCTCACCAGATTACTTGAAACCAAATAGGATAAAACTATATATAAAAGCAGCAATAAGAGTCATTCGAGCAGATTGAACGGTCGGGATGGCTTCATAAGAGTCATTCGAGCAATAAGATTATGATTTGTCAATACTTTCCGGTTGATCTATTGGGGTGCATACATATATAAACTCTTTGTATTCATTCGATTCTATTGATCAAAGATATTTTCTCCATTTTATTTATTTATTTTTCTCTTTATCAATTTAACAGAATCCTCAAAGAAGTGCATGCATGCCCAAATAACACGATTGTCTGTATTACATTTGCAAATTGAACCAAATAAGGGGGGATTCATGCCTAATTAGCATTGGCAAAGTCTGAAAATCCACTAAATGCTCCTTAACTTAATTGTTTGGAATATTTAAGGCACAGCACAATGCCTTTATATCCCGATATGACCACATTAATGATTACAGCCTAGGCCTCTTTTGATATATATATAGCTAAAAAAAGGTTGTTTCCGATACATGAACTGCATAACTATGTTTTTATCACTAAAACATTCGAGAGGCTGAAAAACTCCGTTTGAAAATAATGTTACTAGTAGAAAAATAAAAAATAAAATCATATTATGAGCTACCCACTAAAGTACACAAATATGTCACGTTACCTTACTCCACATCCAAATGATCCATTGTAATCAACACCCAAGTTTTCAATTCTCTTATATATGGTTAAACTTCCAATTTCGTCAAATATAATAAACTCTTGTTCTATATAATATACTCATCTCTTTATTAGTGATGAGTGCTTTTAGTATAGATTGCTATTTAACATGGTATAAAAAATATAAGTCCTTATTATTATCTTAAGCGTCCAACTGGAGAAATTACTATTGAATTACTACTATAAGCACCTATTAAACTTTCACAACTTCATGCTATATAATTTGCTTTTTTCTTTATTACTAATTGAATTTTTTTTCTACTAAGTTATGAGCTATTAGTTAACATATATATTAAAAAATTTCAAAGAGAAATTGAAAAAGAAGTATAAATACATGAGTTTTTTATTTAAATTTGTGGTTGTACATTTTTTTTTTTTTTTTGCTTAATGAGAAAATTAAGGCATTTGTACCCATGTAGTAGGTAGATACCGGTTCTATTAGTAGGGCTTTTAATTATTCCCAAATAGGAGCTTATTTATATGACCATATCCTCTGATGATCCTTTAAATATTAAAATCATCCCATTTATTAAGGTTGGTGAGGAGTTGTTATGGTACTATTTTCCCTTTTACATTTGTTGAAGTTTATATTATTATTTTAATTTAAAAATTGCGAGTATTTTACAAGGGACGGAGTCAAACATAATGTTGAAAATCATAAAAATATTATTGAGCTGGATATCGTAGAAAATGATTATATATGTATATCCCACTAAAATAAGGATATCAAGAGAATTTTCTTAAGAATATATAGAGGTTGAGCCCTTAATTACGTAACCCAACCTTCGTTATATTTTGTAGGTTTTTTTTGTTAGTTGACGTATTCTCGCCAGCAGCTAGTCCCGATAAGATCACATTAATGAGCCCTCTTTAGAGATAGGGGCTGCCAAAAGCTGTATATACACATTAACTACACAACTATTTTTGTTAAAAATATACAAGCAGTAGTAAAAAAAACTGAAAAAAAATAATGATAATAGTAGAAAATGAAAATCACCCATATCTAATACGTACATTAACTGCATTACTATTTTTGTCAAGGGGTTGAATCTTCATCACCACCCCCTCTTTTTAATGGTCTTTATTCTCTATACTATTATTGTTCTTGATTGATCGTTGATATCTATAGTTAACTTTTTTTTGAACTTCTCATAAACCTTTTGCTATAAAAATATTAAACTAATAAATATTTAATAACTTAATATACGTTTGCTCATTCAAATATATAATTTAACAAATAATTTGCTAAAATTTGTCATGATTTATTTATTTGAACAAATATTCTTTGTACTTTTGTAAGTTGTGCCAACCCTTGTCTAAATTCCTGGCCTTACCCTAGTCGTTATGCATTGATGTGGCGCTAAAGTGCTAATGCATCTGTTATTTTAGTTTGCACCATTGTTTTTTTTAGTTTATGTATTAGTTGCAAACTTTTCAAATGTAGTATTATTAATATTTTCGCTTTCGTTTAAGAGGGTGTGTTTATCAATAATCCAAAAGAATTCTCTGTAAATCAATTAGAATTCAGTATATAAATTGCAGATCTGATAAGAAACTTAAAGATGAAGATAATAATCATAACTTGTAACTACACATGCAAATATACGGTAGTAGGAGTAATAGATTATTCCACGACAGGACCGTTATTTGCAAGTATTGTCCAATTCAAACATTAAAACTTACAAATATATTAGGGCTAGATTTTAAGTTGGTGTTGAGTTCGGGCTACACATTTGGAACATACAGAGTGTAGCCTTGGTGTGATGGGTAAAACTAAATATATATTGTTTTTACATAAAATTTAGGATTTGAATGATTTTTTTTAAAAAGAAAGAATTACACAAAAATCACTACCCAAACTCTACCTTTGTCGGGCACTATGGCACAGTTTGGAATTGTTGTTTGAATATTGCTTCATTTTATTTATTAAATTGTAGCTGGTATTATTTGGTAATTTTTAAAACACCTATGTTTTAAACTACGTTTCTGTTTTTTTTTACAGTGTTTTTAAAAACTGTCTCTGATATGCTTTAAAAAATTGGTTCTACTTTTTATATCACTAGAATGAGCTCACGTGCTTTGCACGTGAATTTTTTTTTCTCAATGTAGTATAGAGACGTCATAATCTCTCGTAGCCTCAAAAAGGTCAAAATCCAAGTAAATTTGCAAGAACAAAATATTGAACACAATCTTACTAAAAAACAAATATTGGTGAACATTTCCAAGTACTTCCTCATTGTCAGGTATCTAGTCACTACGGAACCTAGTAAACACTTGCTTACGTCCATAGTCCATAAAATAAAGGAGCTCAGAAGCTTTGATAAAACAACCACCAATATTAAACAAAGTTATATAAGATAAATTCCTTGATTATGCTTATCCAATATTACGCTACCTTCTTCAATCTTAGCATTAGGCCCGTGTAGGTATTGAGGGATTGCATATAACAATTAACAACCCAGTTCAAGAATCACGGGTTCTCTAGCTTCCCCAAATCAGAAGCCCAGAAAAAAAGAGAACAAATCTCTCTCACACACACACATATATATCCCAATTTTTCATAGTACATTATTCATGTAATTTGCACATTGCTTCTTCATCATCAAAATACATTTATCGAGTAAGTGTTCACTCAAAAATGTTGCATAACATGTGATAGTAAAGCACATCAAGTGTAGCGTGGAAAATAAGAAAGTTAAAAGTTTCTATACTTGGCGTAAAGCTCATCGCACATAAACATGACAGTTACAATCCTCCACTTCATTATCTTCAAATTCTGCCTCGTCATCATGCATAACGAAAACGCCCTTGCTACCATAGAAGCGGGAAACTCACTGACAAAATAGGAGAAAAAAGAAGAGAAACAAGGTATAATCAAAATAACTAAAAAGGTCACGAATTAAGCACCAATTTTGTGAGCAAGCTAACCAATGGCGCACCTGTTCAGTAAGCTAACACATCTGGGCAACCACTATCCAAAAAAATGAAACAAGAAAATAATGCACAATCATGAAAGATTGATCTTTCAAATATTCATGATAAATGTAACTATTTATTTTCTCCTATAACACTTTTACTTTCTCCCCTCAACTTTTCTATTTGAGATATTCTAAATAAAAGTTGATATTTTCAAAAGGTAATTACATTCTCAACTATTAATTTTCTCCTATAATCCTCTTGGTTTTCCTGTCAGTTTTTATATCTAAGATATTCTTAAGACTGAAATTTTCTAAAAACCAATTACCTAGTGAATGCTACGTTTTCTCGTGAAATCTTTTCAAATTATACACTTAACCAAACACTAATCAGCAACTATATGACGACAATCCTTTAAGATTTCTCTCTTTAATCCTAAGAGCTAACACAAGGATTCAAAATTCTATAATGAAACAATAAATAGGACAAAGTTAAAAAAAGCAAATAAACCAGAATTTCGTATTCATAGAAGTAAAAAAAAAAAAGAGAACTCTCTGAGCTTCTTTTCAATGTGATACAAAAGTTTTGAGATTTCACTCAGGCTGATAACAATCTCAATACTATTAGATCTTTTGTGCACCAAAGTTCCAATTTAACAACACTTTTAATTAACCATTAATCCGCAAATTAAAGGAACAAAAAGAATAAAATTTATTAAAGAACATAAGTTTTTGTAGCCTTTGCACTTGAAAATGAAATCATGATGTTGGACTTAAATTCTCTTAAGCATTTAGTAGTACCAAATGCTTATAATATCTACATAAAATGTGAATAGATTATAGGAATAGATTAGACTTTAGTACATTATTAGTTTATTAGGGAAAAATTGCCCCTTAGGTCTGCTATCTCAATTTTTTTCTTTCATTTCTATGAATACAATTATTTTCGAACTCGATAGACATGCCATATCCCAGGTGAATCCAATTTATTCGTAGGAACTCTTAAATTGAAAAGGACATGCTACATTAAAACACACAATTTATTTCATTAATCTTCTTCAAGCAAAAGATAAAGTTGTACAACAATGATGTTGCTACTCTCTTTTAGGGTTGAGAATTTAGCTAAGAAGGTATATAAAGTATTAGGTTGATCAGAAAATTCCGAAATGAAATCGGGGAATATTTGGCCTTTGATTGTGTTCGGAGTTTGTAAATGATATGGTACGCTCCCAGTTTGATGGACCACTTGACCATCCATCCCTAGAGATTTGCCTTTTACAGGGCAGCCTGAATTGGATACTTTGTGTACACAAGGATAGAATATGAATTAAAGTATTGAGGAAGCTTTTAGGAAGCAATGATTAGAGCGAGGGCCAGTTTCTCCAGAGGTTGGTTCCAAGTTTCAGAAGCAACCAAAGTTTTGCTCACAAAATAGATAGGTTGTTGTTCGGAGCCTTCTTCCCGAAATAGTGTTGCACTGATGGCATGTTCGGAAACAACAAGATATAGGACCAAAATGTCATTATCCTTGGGGATTGTTAATTTGGGGACTTCACTTAAATATTGCTTCAGGATATCAAAGGCCTTCTAACATTGATCTGTCCGTTCAAAATTTCAACCACTCTTCATTGCAGTAAAGAAAACTTTGCATTTATCAATTGATCTATTGATAAACCTGTTTAAAGCGGCTGCCATTCCTGCCAATTTTTGGATCTCCTTTATTCCTTTTGGTAGACGTAAATTAATGAAGGCTTGGATTTGTGAAGGGTTGGCTTCAATACCCTGATGTCAAACAATAAATCCCAGAAATTTACTAGCCTTTACTCTGAAGGTGCATTGAGAGGCATTCAATTTGAGTTTGTATTGTTGCAGGGTATGGAATACTTCCTTCAGATCGACAATATGATCATCTTCTTCCCAACTCATTATAACCATGCCATCAATATAAATACCCATGGTTTTGCCCAAATGTGGAGTACAAATTCTGATAATTACTCTCTGATAGGTTGATCCGGCATTCTTTAATCTGAACAGCATAATGTTGTACCAGTTGTTACCCAAAAGTCCTCTAAAAGAAGCTTCATGGTATGGCTGATGCATTGGGATTTGATTATATCTAGAATAAGCATATAAGAAACTCAAACGCTGAGCGGTTGCCGATGCATCCACTAATTGATCGATTTTAGGCATGGGGAACGGGTCTTTGGAGCAAGCTTTGTTCAAATCGGTATAGTCAACACAGGCCCACCACTTACCATTCTTATTTGATACAACAATAACATTAGCTAGCTAGTCCAGATAAAAAATCTCACGTACTACCGAAGCCGATAATAACTTCTATACTTCTAGGTATATAGCTTCCTAATGTCCTTTTTTATATATCCGAGCCTTCTATCGGACGGATCGAAATTGTGGATTGACATTAAGGCAATGACAAGAGATTTTAGGATCCAACCCAGGCATCTCTGCTGAAGTCTATGCAAAATTATCTATGTTGCCTAAGAGGAATTGGAACAATTCTTCGGCATCATTTTTGGATAAGGCCGCACCAATGAGAAAATAATGTTCGTTATCAGCATTAGATATTTGCCGCTTGATAAGTTCTTCCTCTACCTTTTCATTCGGATTTATCCCTGGCTCGGTTAAAGGGACTTCTTTATAAACAGAGTTTTTCTGGGTAGTTTGAATGGTGTTGTTGGGATAAAAACGGCTTTCAGTTTCATTAATATCAGCTAAGGCATAAATTTGAATGGTAGTCTTCCCTCAAATGGTTGCGTTTATAAACTGTCTGAACTCATGCTGGTTCCCCTTGATTGTTTCAATTCTGCCCGGAATAGGGTATCATACTTTCTGGTGTAAAGTGGAGGCTACGACATTGAGGTTATGTAACTAAGGTTGTCCAAGAATCCCATTGTATGGGGACGGGGCATCAATCACTGTAAATTCAACCTTAGATTCAGTTTGGCCTATTTGGACATCCAACCATACTCTTCCTAATGCCTTTAGTTGCTCCGAACTGAAGCAAATTAAGGAAATGGGTGTTGGAGATAGTTCGGCAAGGGAAATCTGGAGTTTGGATAACATATGAGCAAACAAAATATTCATCAAACTTATGCCATCTACAAAGACTCGGTGCACTATTGCAAATCGGTGTACGACAACTGTGATAATTAGGGTATCATCATATGGTAGGGAGACATCCTCCAGATCAATGTCAGTAAAAGAAATGAATTGTTGCACCATCCTTTGC
Source organism: Embelia ribes (assembly GCA_001753735.1). Classification (NCBI taxonomy): domain Eukaryota; kingdom Viridiplantae; phylum Streptophyta; class Magnoliopsida; order Ericales; family Primulaceae; genus Embelia; species Embelia ribes. The sequence continues at coordinate 3,485 of MKEJ01021532.1, read as the reverse complement.
CTTTTGATCCCAGGGGGATTATGAAATGAAACATAGTTGACATGCTGCTGAAATCTCCACCTTCGATTTACTGCACGCTCCAAATTTGGTACCGTCGGCCATAGTTCAGATGTGTAGATTGTTAATATTTATGGTAAAATAGGGGTTGGTTGATGATAAGGTGGTGGTGGTGGGAGTGCCTCCAGCGTAACGATGTAATTGTGTAAATATCCCTTGTTGGCCCAGTTATCCAACTGCCTTTGTAAACTTTTGCAGTTTAAAGTGGTATGACCATGATCTTGGTGATATTGGCAATATTTAGTTTTATCTTTGTGTTCGGAAGGGCTTTTGAATAGTGTAGGGGGAGTAACCCAATTATTGCATTTGATCTCATGGAATATCTCAACATTAGGCTTGTTGATTCGGTATTGGAGACCTTGATCCCATTTCCTCCTGACTCCATATGTCTATACTCCCTCTTACCTTCATTTGTCTTCTATCCTTTGCCCAATTGTCCCTTCTTCGTTCCTGGGCCATGTTATGTACTTCTTTTTTGGAACCCAACTTCCTTCCGTCCCTAGAGACAACTCTTAGCTTTGCTTCTTCGGCCTTACAGTACTTATCTAGCTGAAGAAAGAGCTCGTCCATGGATTTGGTCGGTTTGGAGTGGAATTTGATATAAGCTTTATCGTGAGGATGGAGTCAGGTAGTGATACATCTGAGGGCAAAAGTGTCGGGACAATGTATCCAGTCGATGGAAATGTACACATTTCGGAAGGAATGGTAAAGTCACGAAGGCTCTCAGTAGAGCTCTTCTGTATCTGCATTAGGGCTTCTGGCCCTAAGGTGCTTTTGAAATTGGTTGCGAATCTCCTCAGAAACTTCTCCATCATCAGCCTCTATGTTACAATCGACTCTGGGATTTCCTGATACAACCACTTTAAGGCTACCTCTCCAAAAGTAGAAGGGAACATCTTGCACAAGAAGTTTTTATTGGAGTTCTACGTGAACATTTTCTGTCAGTAGTGCATCAAATGTATGCTCAGATCTGATATGTCATTGTACATGGGCAGGGTTGGAGGGTTATAATTTCATAGGGTTGGTTCGGATAAGATGTCGGCGTTTAAAGGAGATCGAGTCATCCCACCGATGATTCATTCAACCTGTTCATCCAGAGCCATTTGGGGATAAGGAATGAGATCAGTTAGTGGTTGCCTCCTCCTTCGGGAGGACTGGCAATGGTGAATGGGTTCGGAATAATGTGAATTGGGCAAATGACAAAATTGAGACCTACTCGGTCTGTTAATTTTCGGTATGGGCTGTCGAACTCGACTGTGCACACGTTGTGCCTGGTTTCTCAAACCACTTCTGGCTTGAAGATGCGAAACATGATCGGGATCTTGGGACAGGCCCGACATATATTCGAGAAAATACTCCTCATCTTCTTTGGAATCATACTTTGGTTCATCCTCCCTCAAGGGGATAAAGATGGTGTAATGGGAATAACTGGCCGAGTTAGAGGAACTGGTAGTTTTAAGCACTGATGTCCTAGGGATATGAGTCTTCCACCTTTGCTCATCAGTCACCCTAGGGGAAGGGGATCTTCTTCTTCTTATAATAGTAGAATCTCCTTGGGTAACCTCTTGCCTTACGCCAGGTGCAATGGGGAGGATAAAGTATGGTTTTTTGGGTCCTAATCTTCCAGGATCACGCGCATTGCCCAGATTTTGTTCAGTTGCCAAGGTTGGTTCAGAAGGGACCCTTTCATTAATGTGGTCAATTGCCATTAGTTCGTGCTCTGGTATTGGAAGGAGGGAACATCTTCCGCGTTCAGAAGCTAGCCTAAAAAAACTGAAGGCTGATCGGATTTGCTCCTGCATGATAGAAGTGATCAGGGCTTGCAGATCTAGGGGTTATAGAGGGTTGTTATAGGACCTTGGGTTATTTATTATTTGTTGGTTAAGCCTTGACTATACTTCGAGCAAGATTAGGTCAGAGAGATTGCTTCGGGTAAGGAAGCCAAGGGGCATCGCAGTAGATGGGAGATAATGGATAATGGATGAGTATTGGGCAATTTCAAGTGATATTTGGTTTACAAGGAGAGATCTATCACTTTGGGTTGGATTTGGTGGAGGGGGTTCGGAACGTCTGGGAATCTTGACATGTTTAGATAATAATGGGTTTGGGAACTTAAAAGTCTTTGTTACTATAAGTTCCCACAGACAGCACCAATTGAAGAGTGTGTATCTAGTAATGGGTCGAATATATGCTCCCCAATGGTGAATACCTGGAGATGCAAACTAGGGATGAGTCGCCTGAAGGTCCTTCTTACACTTTCTTTTGGTATCTGAAAGTGTGGACCGGGGGATTGTTCGCTGACTCTCCGATGCTTAAGTTAGTGAGGGATCGGATGAGATATTAATAGCAATAATAAAGGAATTAGCTAAGTATTAAATGTAGAGTCAATTTTTTCACCTGTCTTTTCAGCTAACATATGACTGTTTTTATAATACACAATACCTGTACAGCTGTCAAATAATATTTACCTCATTGATCCCTGACTTTCTTACTAATCAAGATATGCGACATGTAGTTTGGTTTAACTACAGTATCAATTCTTGTAAATTATTGTAGATGTACAAATACATATGTATCAATATTAGTTCACTATGAATACTTGATTTTATTTATTTTTCTTTATTCTAAGTTGTTATCATAAAAATACATTTTTGTAAATCTTATGGCAACATGAGACACGGTAATAACCATGAGTGGCTAGAACCTGGCTCAAATCCTTGCTTATTTCCCCTTAGTATATCACACAAATAAAGCGCACATAGATTGGGGATGCTTCCTATTTCCTCGGATCAGATTTAAAGCCAGCTTTATTCATCTCCATTATCTATGGAAACTCGGAAACGGTTTTTGATTTTTAGTTAAGGGCGAGTAAGATTTTTAGTCACAAAAATAAAATTTTTAATAAAAAATTTTGAAGACTATTTTGTAATTTTATTTAAAAAATTTTATTTTTGTGACTAAAAATTTATTTCTCAACCTTACATATTTTTAAAAAGTGTTATGCACTCCTAACCATGCTAATTATATGTTTCGGTAGCTTCTGCCAGCTCTGACGCATGCTCTAATGCTTCATAGTACTATTTTATTTCATAACGTTGGGCCAACTACATATGTGATCCATTTCCCATCCCATATTAACTTACCATTGATAGCACACACCTGAAATGATGTTTTAGTTAATCAACTATTAAACATCTTATTTTTGTAATGGAAGCTAAATAAATAAATTCATCTAACCCAACTACAAATAACATATTTCCATATATCGAAGTCCAGTATGTCCTTATTTTTCTTTACTATTCAACAACATATAATAATATTTAATAAAAATAACTCACTTGATAATTTTATTTTTTAAATAAAATAATCAAATTTAAACTTATTATCCGCCTAAAAATTTTAACATCAAAACAATCTATTTTTTTTTT
>MKEJ01021525.1:0-18735 GCA_001753735.1 Embelia ribes | reverse complement strand
GTTAAGCGTGCTCATACTGGAGTAATCCTAGGATGAGTGACCTCCCTGGGAAGTTTCAGCGCTGCACGTATAACTTTGCCCAAAGCGGACAATATTGTATTATGTGGATTCAGAGGGTGTTACACTATTCGTCTATTAGTTCGTGAATATGAATTAAGAGATCTGTTTATTTTGCCCACGCATGAAAATATAATATTCTGAACTTTAACAGTTCGATCGATCGAACAATGATCGATCGAACTTCATTGGCCAAATTTTCAAAATTTCACTGCTAATTAATTTTTGGTCAAAATAAAAAAATTGTAGTTAATTGAAATAACTTTCTGTTGGTAGTTTATAGGTTTAAATCGGACTTACGGTTTATGAGTTATGTCTAAGATACTAAACTGTTGTTCATAAAGTATTATTCTCAAAAGTTACTTCACTTTTTATGAGATTCTAAATTCATTATGCATCTCCTCAATACTCGTTACCTTGTTAAACATAATGTTTCATATTTATAAATCTTAAAGAAATTAGTTGGGCCTTACACTTACACTTATGTCATACCGATATTTTTATATTTATTAATTTTTTAAAAAAATTCTAGAAATATTATAATAGATTTTTTAATGGCAAAATTTACTATTTACAATTTCTCTATTAAAAAAAATATTTTTTCCCACAAAAACTATGAAATTCTAGTTAAGATAGGAAAAATATATTATTTTTATTTTATTATATGATATATATTTATTGTAATAATTATTTATAAATTTTGTGGAAAGACCGGTGTGGATAATTTTAAAATTTAGATTTTGTGAGATGATTTGCTATAAAGTGAGATATAAATAAGATGAGAAAGGTTGGCGTGAATGCCTTGCAGTGCTAGAAAATTGTTGTCTTGATTTGGGAGCAAAATAAATCATACTTTTATTCTTGAATTACAAATGATCAACCTCAATAAATAACATAAATAAATAAATAAAATTAAAATATCTTAAAGCCATAGCCCTGGAATCCAAACTTGAAAGTTCCCTGAGGGCTGTGGTCACTATAATGCCATTAAACAAATGAAAAATGTTTTAGCTACCGCTTATTTCTACTCTTGTGTCGGAATTTACATGTTTTTTAATGTATCAAATATAATGTACTAGAATATATATTACTATAAATATTAAGTTGGAGTATCAATGCTCTAGTAATAAAATACCAGCGCCTGAGTAAATATGAATTTACAAAACTACTAAAGAAATCACAAGTCAGTAAAACAGCGAATCATGTGAATTTATATTTGTGTCTTTGTGTGCTTTCTTTCTCAGTATGGTTGATTTTTCTGTGTTCATCGTCATCATTAAAATTTTAAATTTTAATAATTTGAGATCTGACTAAATTCAACAAAATAAGATATTATATTAAGTTGTTGATGTTAATTTTTTAAATAATGTAATTCAACCTTTTTGGAGTGATTAAACTATTACGTGAAGTATTAACATATTTTTCAGTAGCATATATGATCCAATCAGATTCCAGTATATGGTCAGCCCCATGGGCCACTTAAAAATGTTAAAAATGGAAGCGGACGTAGTACAGAAACCGGAAGCGAAGAACACGGGGTTAAAAATAGGAAGCAGTTTTGGTATTATCTAATTTGTACAAAAATAGTGCGAATTTCATTGTGATTAATCCACTTAATCAATTGGTTGATCCATAAATTAAACATTTATTCATTAATAATGTTTATTTATTTCCCTTTTTAATTTCCTATATTTATTACGTTGTGATCAAAATATCCTTTTCTATTCAATTCGAAATATCATTTTTTATCCTTCTACACTTGAACAAAACAAGAATTACCAAGCTAACGAGAAAATAAGGGAAAACATTAAATAAGATATATGAAGTTCTTGATCGAGATAAAATCTATAGCCCTAACACCAAATAAATTCATATCCTAAGTATTTAAGTCAAACTCAAAAATAAGAAAATATACTTTTAAGGACTGTACTGGAACCTCAATTGAAATTATATATTTTTCAAATACCAGTTTCTCATGAACCCCCAAAAAAACCGATTTAAATTTAATCTAGAATCATACATCATTCCACAGCTAAAATCATATGCATGTTCTAGCAAAAAACAAAAACAAATCATATAAATATAATATTGTTAATGAAATTATGACAGAGAAAGAGAAGAAAGTGGCACATAACTAGTAGTACGGTGCTAGAAGTTGGGAGAAAAACTACCATGGAGCACTTTGGACTGTTTCATTGAGGCGGCACGATACCTGTGAACGTATAATCTACAAGGAAAAGCAATACAACAAATATGAAATCAAAAATGAAATCCGTAACATGGCAAACAAGTCAATATACACACACGAACTCAAAATTATATTATTATTCATGTTCTACCCGTACCTCACGAGCGTGCAAGGATGCTATCGAAATACCACCTACTATTTATTGAAAAATAATTAGCTTGATCGGGCCACCTACAAATCTCGGATCAAGATGAGCCCATTAATAAAAATCATTTATAACACATGAGGAATATTTTTCCAAAATTTATTTTAGCAGATCCGAGCAACATAGAAAATGCGAAAAGTATAAACTAGAAAACGAATCGATAATATTTACATAATCACAACAGGCTAGTTACGCTAGTTCGGAAAATATATGTGTTGAGCTTGGAAGATACACGAAACAGAGTAGCTCGGATAAAAAAAGGAGCAACCAAACACTCTTACTCTTTTATTCTAATGTTCACATGGAGTTGTTTCATGTATTTGAAACAACTGGATGTTGTTCAGCAGATGTTGGAAGTGGTAAATGTAATAAGATAGAGATTAGTGATGGTGTAGAGTCATCAAAAGAGTTGCACCGACAATAAGAGGAGGCACTCATTATCCTTTGAAGAGGAAGACCATGTGTTCCACAAGATCTCACATTGAAAAGGAGTAATGCGATTTGGGAAGAAGGGCAAGCTATTGCGAGGTTTTGAGACCGTTCTAGATAATCGAGAAGGTTGGTGGGACCATTCCAGATAATCGAGAAGGTTGGGAAACTAGCGTACCATTTAGCTTTACCACCACAGTTAGAGAATGTACACCCTGTCTTTCATGTGTCGATGTTTTGGAAACATGAACCGGATCCATTTCACGTGATTGAGTATTCTGATTTGACTGTGGAGGATGATGTGATATACGAGATACTGCCAGTGACTATTATGGACCACCTTACGAGAAAAAGTGATTTCTCTGTCTCGTGTGCTTTGGAAATATCACGGGGTCGATGAACAAACTTGGAAATGTTAAGAAGAGTTGCGAAGCAAGTTCCCGGTACTATTTATCGGTATGACTTAAACTTTGGAGACGGAATTTTTTTTTTCTGGGAAAGAACTGTAAGACCCTGTAATGTAAAGCCTAATAACCTGTAAACTACGGGGACAAAAGGGGTAATTTAGCATGACTTATCTGAAAACTAATTATTTTCTCAAACTCTTATGTTATTTTCTTTTCACATTTTCAAAAAAGAAAGAGAAGAGGAGAGAAGAGAAGAAGAAAGGGCAACGTTAAATCCCCACTATCCGAGAGAAAAAGAACTCCGATAGACGATCTAAACGTGGATTTGGAACCCTTTCGTCGTCCTTGTCGTTTTGATGTGAGTTTTAACCCTCAATTCGGTAGATTCATTCATCTCAATTTCAAACCCTAATCAATCAATATGAGTTCTAATTGATTGATTACCTCATAAATCGTGGTGTTGTAATGAAATCTCTTGTCAAATTTTGTAGGTTTCGTATGTTGAGTTGGTGTGCTCATATGGTATAGGATTCCAGCTTTCCGAAGGAAATCAATTGTTTTAGCATAAGGTACATGGTGGAATATTGAATCAATAGTAATAAAATATAATGTTTTGGTTGTTTAGACGTATTTGTTGATGAGCTATAGGTGTTGTAGGATGATTTGATTGTGTTGGGAGATGTTTGATCGTATTTTCATGGATGGAACTTGTGTTTGGGATGAAGAGAATTTCATCCGGATGAAATGGCTTTCGTTCGGATGAGATACCATTTTGTCCAGACGAGATTGAATTCGTCTGAATGAGTTTCCTTGTTTTCTGATGGTTGTTCTATTTTGTGTATAATTGGACGAAATGAAGAGAAACTTTTATAGTAATGAAGTAAAACATGTCAAATGTTGTAAGATATGAAAATGATGTAGATTCTGAATGTTGTTCGTTATGGGAGTATGTTCATTCCGTGAATTATTATTGGGAATTAAATTGTCTGGGAGTATGTGTCGGTTCTAGCAGTTTAGTACTAACTTTGAGTGGGTTCCATGGGAACTTAAGATGAGGAGGGCTATCCACAAACCTTTATGCGTAAAGCCTTGGGATACAGTACTCGAGTCGTTGGTGTGTCAGATGCGTCGATATTTACATTACATGTTGTTTAATGTAAGTATAGCTGCTAAAGGACATATATCATGAATTAATATTTACTTACTTTATAAACTTCATTTTATGCGTTGTTATTTCATTACTATTGGATACATGTCTGACTTGTACTTGTTTGGTTGCATTTTTGCATTGTTTTTTTTTTATTTTAAAACGCCAAGTAAAAACAAGTAGGGTTGATCATTGAAAACAAACCTAGGTTGATGCTCACTTGAGTGTAGCGACATCTAGGAGATTTATTTCTATTTACTTGTATTTCTAGACTAATGTAGGCCGTTGGCCATCCCTACGGATTTGATATTTCTTATGTTTCTTGTCTTGTAATTAGAGGCCAAAACATGTTTATTATCGTAATCTTTGATGTTTTATATAAATGTTTTAGAATTGGTAAGAGGGGTTTTTCGTAAAAAATTATTTTTTATTGTCATGGTTTATAGTTGTGACAATGTGGGCATTACATTGATTCTTTCTTTTTGCATATATAAAGATTACCGAGTCATGTTCATCAGCATCTTCTTCGTAAATTATACAAGTGCTACTTATTCACTCCTGCAGCGGAGTATTTTTAGTTGTAAATCTGGGGCTTATATTGCTGCTTTTGACTGTTGGTTTTGTATTTGGTGACTAATTTAAAGTATCTTTTAAAGGTTTAATGGGCTTGAATAATAGGTTTGACGATATTTAGTGTTCATGTCTTTTTTTTTTTACTATAATAATATAATGGGCTTGTAGCATCTTTTAAACTCAATTTTTAATTTTTATACTTAAACGTTGGGAGCTATTAAATTGAATTCTTTTTGCTGTTTTGGCTTAGTAACTTAGAAATTTTAAATATGATATATCTAATTTTTTTTTTTCGTATTTGGACAAAAAATTAAATTTTTTTGTCAGCATCCAATTAAATCTCTGAGCTTATTCATTCAGGTATTAAATATAAATCCGAACTTTTAAATCAGAATCGGGTACCAATTGTTAAGGATTAAATCATATTCTTGTTCTAAAAGATTGTTGTTTTGCTTTCAGAGGAATATCAACTTTACATTGCTCGATGCTAAAAATTATCAACCTCAATAAATAAACAAATAAAAAATATAATAAAAGCTTAATGCCGTTAGCCATTGTGGATAGTGATACTCATGGTGACTCATAATAACAAAATTGTGACTCGTAAAAATAATATTGTAATTCAGAAAATTAAGTTTACATACCTTTCTTTGTTTCAAACTATTTACCTAATCCATCATTAAGAAAGAGAAAAATTTTCAGGTTAAGTAAAATTCCGAAATACAATTATTATTATTATTATTTTTTTCGGTACATAGGGAACTAAATGCCAAAAAAAAATAAAAAATAATAATATAGAAACTCAAGGTCCTATATGACGTGTTGTTCACAACGAACAAGCCTCAATTAAGTATCGCAACCGCATTCGCACGCTCATTTTCGTCCCTCTTAATTTAAGCACAGTGGCATATCCAATTTTGATCTAGCAATTAATTAAAACTTAATATAAATTATAATCGGGATAATCAAATGTCATGCCATGGTTGCATTTAGTGCCTCTTGGATCCGAATATATATAAATTTAATTATATAAAATTAGAAAAAATATGCGATAGAATAGAAGTAAAATATCAAAATAAGCAATTGAATTATCCTCAGCCCGCTGTAATTTGTTGAACACAAAACCTGAATGAAACACAAGGGATGAATAATTATTTTTAATTATTCCCCCAAAACCAAGGGTGGAATTGATTGCACACTTAAACCACCACCAAAATGAAACACAACTTCATAGCTGTAGCACAATCAAAGAACAAAAGATTACACACAATCAAATCCATAGCTACAAGGAATAACCAAATAAGCCTCATGTTATTATTAAGGATAAAGTTCAATAAGAGACCTCAACCCTAAAATGGGAGAGATTTTGTAGTCGCTAAAACCCGCGCCTGAAAATAACTTGGCCCATTCTTTCTCGTTTCTCTCTTTTCCGGAAACCAAAACCATCATCTCAAGATCGAAGAAGAATTGTGTTTCCATCGATTTGTCACATCGTTGTTCGGCGTCGACGATTATATCTATGATAATCACTTTTCCTCCCTTCTCTTTGCTTGGTATTGCCTCTTTGCATTTCTTCAATATCTTGACACTCTCCTCATCACTCCAATTATGAAGTATTAACTATGTGTCGAATTTCAAAAAGTAAACATTTCCTTAGTAAGTAATGAACATTTTATGCATTATAATATTTCAAAAAGTAAACTTTTCCTTAGTAAATGATGTACATTTTTGTGCATCATAATATTTCAAAAATTGAGAGGGGAATATAGGAGCTTATATGGTCATGGCAATGTTGGCTACATTAAATGAATTTTAGATTTTTTCTACTTGCGACTGAATCTTAAAACATGTAGTGTCTTATCATGCATGCATCACATATTGGTGCATGCAGATGCACTCGTTTGTATAAAAGTGTAGTGCAGGTTCTATCGATCATAATGTAAACTTTTTTTTTTCCTAACACAAGCGATTTTGTATACATGAGACCATACGCATAACAGCCACACGCATTCACTTCAATTTGGGACCTGCCTAAACTATTTATACTCTCTTTTTTATGTGAGAATAATTTCATGAAAGGAGTGGGCTTGCATCTCTTATTTTCCATAAGAGTATGCTAGATTAGTTAAGACCTTCTTTCACTAACTAGGATATGAATTTGAGTAATGCTATTCACACTCACAAAATCTACTTGATTTCTTTACCCGTTGACGTAGCAAGCAAAATCTCTAAATATGATTGCTTTTGTATATATTGCATTGATGACTAGAGTTAAGATTTTATTAACCACATCGGCGCCTAAGGAGATCAAGTAGATTTTGTGGTGGGTACAACATTACGATCTGAATTTATATAACTTTTCATAAATATATTAGACTTTGCATTAGACCATTCATTTATGAACAAAAACAAGTCATTTGCATCCTTGATTCCCTATAATGACTCGAAAGAAAAAAAAAACATATTTGACTAACGCTACCTAATTAAATTTATTACATACTGTTACATAAGAGGCCCCTAATTTTAATGAATGCAACTCATTAGAAAAAAAAAAAAAATCTACTTTGCTATGCAAATATCTAAGCTAAAAAGTGAAAAATAAAACAATTATGAAAATTTGGAAAGACAAATATTTAAATATTAAGAATGGAGAAAATTTTGTATTACATTTATTACCAAGTAACAATTTTCTAGTCTTACTCTTTGCTTTATTACCATGTCTAAAAACCATATTTAGCTAATCCATTTTGAGTGTTTATATATTATACGCGTCCATTTCTTGTTACAATTCCAGTAAGAGTTGCTTTTGCTGAAAGAAGCTTTTACAACTATCTAAGTTCCAATACATCACAACAAAAATTGAGCGATTTGATAATGATATTGAATCAGAAATATATATATTAGAAAAGCTTGAAAATAAATATCTAATAAATATATTAGAAGACCACATATTTCTATCTCGCATCTAAAGTTAAAAGTGAAAATTTCACCTTCAACAAAACTGCATCTGCCGGAGGAATCTCCACAAACATGTCACCCCCAATATAGCTCAAATTTTCGCTCCCTTTCAAGTCTGCCACAACATGTGGAAGATCAAACACGCAACACTTCACGTTTTTTAAAGTGTCCGCGATAGCTTTTGCAGCGGTCCCCGTGCCACCACCAACATCGACCAATGAGGTCAGACCGTCGAAAACTCTCCTGCAGTCCTTAATAACCACACTCATCACCAAACGGGTATCACTGGTCAATGCATCATTAAAATTCTTATTAAGCCTCGGTTCGTGGGCACAGTAGTCCCAAAAAGTCCTCCCATGAGCCGTTTCGAAAGCCGTTAAATTATCATTTTGAAACCACTCACTAACATATTGCCATGGCTTCATCAAAATCGGATCAAATACGGCCAGTAAATATGGTGTAACACTCAAGGGTTCATCCTTAAGGAGAAGACGAGAGGCGGGGGTGAGTATATAGCCCCCTTCCTCATCATTTTCGTGAACTTTTTGTTTGGTAAAAAAACCAAAGTGGACTAGAACACGCATGAGGCGAGAAATATGGTGAGCTTTTGTCAGGTTGATTGGGAGAGTTGCGGTGAGCTCTGAAAGAGTCATGGGTTTTCCGTGTTTGTGGATAATATCCGGGATGCCTAGTTGAACGGCGCATTTTACTGAGGAAGATTTTATGAAGCTGAAAATACAGTTCCAAATGTGAGCTTGAGAGCAAAGTAGCTCCCTCTCTTTCTCATCACTTGCTATATCCATATCATGTAATATAATTTTTAAGATGTCTATGTTTCAAGCTCCTTAAATATGCCTAATTATAACCGTAACAAAATACCCCATGTTCATATTTTAATATACAAAACTAACTTGAATGTATAACATATGTTCATAAAGTATATGGAAATCTGTATATCATGTACGTAAGGAAATTAATCTAATATACCAGGACAGATAAAAACAGAACCTCTCTCGATTTTATTTAATGATTTGATCTCCGTACGCTTTAAATACGGAAACCAAGCCTAGATGAGAGACGTGCATGATGAGATCCACTCCACGTACCAGGTAACCAATTCACAAACTTGAGCGAAAGCGGAAGTGCGAAAGTGAAAATGTCAAAATTTATTAATTTCTAAGGCTGCGAGTCGTAAGAGCGTGGGAGTGGGAACAGACTATTAAATATGTGTGCAAAGTGACACACGTGAGTTTTTACTTATCCTATGAAAATTTTGAGGTCGGATGGTTGTGGCTCAACTATCTCCTCCAAGTCTGCTAATGTATCCATAATTCATTATTACGAAGAGTCAAACAGATTACTAAATATATGTCTTCCGAACTTTTGCTCATGTATGGTCTAGACGAATCTTATTTCTTTTTCAATGAAGACTTAATCTCAAGAATTTGCGATAAGCTAAAAGATGTGTGTAACTCAAGTACTTCCCAGGAAGTTACTCATCTTGCTATTCCTAGGATATAACACGAGAACTTCGAGGTAGGTCACCCACAATTAACTTCGAGATTCTTTTGGGACTTGGTTCAAAATATTGATATGATCTTACCCATGAGATGTAACTAGTTTTGCTGGCTAGCCATCACAAATCTACTGTCACTCTCCTCCTTTATCCTAGCTTTGAATATGCTATGTATTTACGAGAAATAAATAGATGGAGCCAGTCGAATGTTACCAAAAGTACAAATTGCCCTAAATGAGGAATGGAAATTTTATATATACATGTATGCAATAATTTCTTATATAATTAATTTTTGTATGAACTCACAAGGGAGAGAAAATAAAATATAATTATATGAAAATCATAATAAATAAATTTTTTACTATATGTTACTCGATGAATAGACATATTGTTTGACCCATTTTCCTTCTGCCAATAAATTGTTGGCCTATTAGGAAACAACTACACGTCATTAGCTTTGTTCCAAAATTAAAATTGAATATTGTATCTTAGTTTTTCAGAAACAACCATGACGAGAGTGGATCCCATGTCCACAAGCAATCCTGGCATGATTCACGCACATATGATATATAGATCTCAACTGTATTTTTCTATAAAATAATATGATTGATTTAGCTTTTACTCTTGTATCTTACATAAATTGACTGGAAAAAATAACACTATTTAATGAGAGGGTTGCTAACAATTAGGTGATACATCCATTCGAACGAGCATTTTTTAATATTTTCGCGTAAGAAAAAAAAGAACTACAAATCTTATGATCACGGAAGCCTCCAAATTCCATACAAAGACAACCCAGTGTATGGATTACTCATATTTTAGTCAAGGAATTTATATATAAAATTCAAGGTTTTAAATAACGGTGGCAGTGTAACGGTTTCGGAGTGTAACGACCGTAGCGTAATAGTTATGGAAAGCAGAACTACGAATTTTCTTCAATTTCGCTCGACTCATCTAAACTTCAATATCACGGATTATTTATACTATATAATTACATTATTAATAGTTTCACATACTTTTTATGACTTTCATATTAAAATTTCTTATTTCTTAATATTTTAATATTTTTTTTACTTGAATATTTTTCACATGTTGGATTTATTTTAAAGATAAAATATCATATTTCATACAATACAAACTTATTTAAAATAGATAACAATCATTTACATTAAATAAAAATAATAATAATATCAAATGCACATTTTAAACTATTTTATTCAACATTCAGAAGTAATGGCACAGAGGATTATAACTTCATTCTTAATTTTTACCATTGGTGGCTTGACATTCAGTAGGAAATATATATGAGAAATATTCTCTTTCTGATTCACATTGTTACCTTTCTGAGAAATAACTTAGTTGAGAGAATAGAAGTTGAGGTTACACAAGATCATCATAACCAACAGTCCGCATTAAATCTAATAATGGATAATTATTTCGTATACTATCACCATAAGAAAAATAATTGGAAGAAGTGGGATACATGCTCAATGGATTAGAGTAACTCTGCCTATCGCTACTGAAAGATGGTCTATTCTTATTGAAGCCATATTTTCCGAAGCTATACATCCCTTGACTTGAAAATCTCTCCGATAACTCATCGCAAGATCTCAAAATTTGCTACGCCTTATTTTTGTCTCGTGTGCACACATTATTAAGCTTGAAAGTTTTTCTTGGGACTCATAGTATGAAATCTCTGATGACAATATCATCACCTATATCTTGTAATTTGAAAATTTCACGAAATTCATTATCATTCCTCATACTTGTTTGATCACTTACTTCTTTTTGGCCTCTTATGAATTATTTGATAAATTATTTTTTTATTGTTATGATAATTTTTTTTGTGTCTAATTTTCAAAATATTATTGTTTATTTTTTTTAATTTTATTTGATTTTTCTATTGGCTGCTAATTTCATTCTCACCTCCATAACTGCCTGTAATGGTTTCGGTGACTCCCGAAACTGTTACGTAACGATATTACGTAATAGTAATGGCCGATATTTAAAACCTAGCCCCTTGTTAAAGAGTAAATGATTGATTAATGTTGTATAGATATTAAGATTTTTTCCCTCATAAATTGATAGGTTCCGAGATATCGTTAAAATCAATACAGTCACTGGTTTCTTGAGTAGTTACATTCCAACTTGTTTAACCATACTAAATTATAGTTTTTAGATCCAAAAACCTAGGGCCTGGGCACAAAACTACCCACTCTTAGACATGACACATCTTCATCATGAGAAGCTAGGCCGAATATGGTAGGCTGAAAAATAAAACTTTCACAACTCAGCATAGTTAGATAGCTCGACAAAGGAACAAAGTTTGTGGCCTCAGTCCCAATACACAATGATCAACAAGGACAAAACCTTTTGACAGTCATATGCCAGTCATAGGCACCTCTTGGCAGAGTATCAACACAAGCACTCCGAAGAAAGATCTCTTGTATACCACCGCCATTAGTCTAAACTCACAAAGTAAATAGATTGACGATCAAAATCTAATGCACCACTACTCAAGCATCCAAGTGAAATTAACAACAACTGAGAAAGCCCAATTCGAAGTAATTCCTACATATGTTCACTGAAAATAAGATAGAGAGGAACCACACAAAAGAGGAAAGGAAGATCACATTACTCCTCATTTTTAACCAGGACCATCTCTAGGCTTTTTGAGGCCTAAGGCGAATTAACAAAATGAAGCCTTTTATTATATGCTAGAATGACAAACATGCGTTGCACGTGATTTTTCTCTCGAAATAGTGATATGGCTATCTATTGTGGCCCCATTAAAGATCTAAGTCCAAGTAAATTTGAAAGAACTAAATATTGAATACAACCTTACTAAAAAAATCCAACAACAAATGACTTAATACACCCAAGTACTTCCATATTATGAGGAACACGATATAAACACACTCACATCTTTTGTTCATAAAATAATACAGTTCACACTATTTGATAAAACAACCACCACCATTAAACATAGTTATACATGATAAACTACTTGATCATGTTTCTCTAAGTCTCTAAAATTACCATATCTCCCTCAATCTTAGCATTACGCCAATGAAGGTATTTGGAGATTAGAATATCATTCTTGTTCAAGAATCACAGTCTCCCTAGCTTCAATCAAAACGATACCTTTAAGAACAAGGCATTTACACTTTAAATAAAAAGAAGAATAAATCATAAATCCTCTCTCTCACACACACACACTCACCCACATCACAAGTGTATGCAATTGAATGAGCAAAGGCTTTCTCAATATATAGGGAATGAATTTGCTTGGAAAGGTAGTCAACAAAGTTTTGGTACCCCTTGAAATCAGCCAATAAAATTTCTTAGTCGACTCTTTTGGTTGACCATGCATTGTAGCTACCTTGAATTCCACAGGACTAGAAGATGAAAACAAATGATGAGGAGCCCACACTAGATGTGGTGGTGGGTAAGCGGAGATGGGCATAAAATTAAAATTTAGTGTTGTGTAGGTGGGGTTTTATAATTTCAATATTTATATTCTAAATTTGTAGTATATATTTTATCTCCACATGGAGTCATGCGTTAGGAAGAATAGATAACCCTTCTTCGTCAAATTCATAGCTTTGTTAATTATAATTGCAAATCAATTAGAAAATGTTATTAAACATGAAAATTTTCATGTCATCTAGTAATGCAATATATGTAGTTGTATTGAATATCGAGTATTGACCCGTATTGTTATTAATTAGCTTGTTGATTAGTATTGCCTTGAACATTATTTGATAGGCTGATTTAACATACAGATTAAGAAAACTTAATTAACTTATTCAAAACTGTAAATTTAATTAATCTTATTTTTTTCTAATATAACTTTCATTGAAAATGTGTGAAATTATATTTGTTGATAAAAAATAATATTACAATTTTATTTAATTTTTTTAAGGAAATTGTACTGTAATTGGGATTAACAAAAATAGAGAACTAATCATATTTGCTATCAAGAAAGGAACTAATGGAATAATGAATTGGAGACTTTAATTCGTGACAAATTTTTTTGATAAAAGTGAAAGGAGTTTATTAGGTTCGATTTTGATTATAACTATAGTACAAATAATTTAAAAATATATATATTAATTTTTTTATCGAATAATTGGACTTGATCCTCCTTGCCTAAAAGTTCTTAATTTGTCACTATAATATAATTAAATGTCAAAAATGGTAAATTGAATGAAAACTTCCGAAACATGTGTGAGCACAGTAAGCATTAGTGCTTCTGGTCAACAATTTTTATTGATTTATAATGATTATTACATACGCATGCGTGACAGATCCGGATGAATAAGTTGTGCATTATTAGGAAAATCAACAATAAGTTTAATATTGGTTATTATTTAATTTACATATACATTTATTCTGACTATCAATTTTAAATTGATTTTACAAATTAAATAGTCATGAGAAAAAAAATTGCTCAATATTCTTGTAGCGTTCACACTAGTCTTTTTATTTTACACATTTTTTTTTCATTTTCTTAAATGAAAATGATTCTACCAAAATGTGACACGTTAATATATATTTTTCTTAAATTTTCTAAGAATTCGAAGAGAAATGCAGCAATAGATTTCTGAGCGGATAGATTTCTAATATTTTTTTATTGCATGATATTTGATTGTTACAATAGTTTCAAGTGATTGTATAAAAAGGCTGGAGTAAACAATTTCAAAATATTTGATTTATGGGAGAAAAATAACTTCCTGGAAAATCAAATATAAAATTAAATTAGAACATTGATGTCAATGCGCTGATGTATCCTACATTTTAAAATACAACTTTGCTACATTTTAAATAGTTAAGTCTTAATCTTTATCATATTTCATTTGTGTATGAATTTAGTTCGGCCGAACCTTGAAGGAATATATTTCATTTTTATTTTTAGAAAGTGTCAATCCGGTGAGTGTAATTTTCCCCACCACTTTTAAGGTAGATTCACAAACATATGATATGAATTATTATTTCAACTAATAGATCAAAATATTTGAAAGAAATATGTTACTATTTTATCGTTTGAACTTTTTCTTATATAATTTGAAAGAAAAATGTTACTATTTTATCATTTGAACTTTTTCTTATATAATTTGAAAGAAAAATGTTACTAATCACTGGTATATAATCTCTGATGAGAGTAGAATAATAGTATCATCTAGCTTGGAAGAATGAGTTCGAGGAATTTTCTCCAAAATTGCAAGTTTAAAACATGTGACGAGGCATAATTTTTTTTTTTTGCTTGATTGTAAAAACAAAAATTGCATTGTCATGTAAAATATTTTTGGAAATTAAAAAAAAATCAAAATTAAGCTCGTATATATTTTTTTTGGGGTGGGCTAAAACTATTTATAATTTTCTTACACTAAATGATCAATCAGTCTATTAATTTAAATTATCCCCTTTATATAGATAAGATAAAAATATTTATGCATAGTACAAGTTAAGTTTCCTTGTTATTTCTCATTGCTTATGTACTATGCGGCCTCTAAAATTCAAATTTGGAACTTCCATTTTTCCATGTTATAGAAGTGGAATTGAGGTAACTTCCTATGATTTGTTTATTCGAATTTTGCGAATAAAGACCAACAAGTCTTTTTATATCAAGTCAACTTTTGCGTTTTGTTTAATCTTTTGAAAAACTGACTTACGTATATTTTTTCTATTCATAATGCAATACTGGCGAGTTGTAATCATTGACTTTAATTGACCCCAATTATACCATATTAAATTTCAGAAAAGAATAAGTACTTGTAACAAAGTAATCAGCTAGCTTCATAATTATAATGTAATTGTAAAATATATGATCACACTTTTCTTGTCAAGTTTGTACCGAAACACCAAAATTATTTATGACGATTACGCAAAAGTTATAAAGTTGACTGCGAATCATATATAGTTCAATCAATTTCTATATTGATAGAGAAAAAATATTAAAAATGGGACAACCATATTCAATTGTGTTAATTAGGCCCAATTCAACCAAAACAATGTGATGTACCTGTTTCTCATATATTAACAAAGGTCTAAATGTTAAATTTGTACACATACCGAAAATCTATAGAACTTCTAGTCCTCCGCTATTTAAATATAGTCACCCAATTCATCTCCTCTCGTTTTCCAGTCATAAAACTATCCCAAACATGTCACTAAAGCCTCTCACTCTCAGCTTGGCCTTAGCGTCAACTACACTCGTGACCTTAGTTGCCTAATTCCTCGTCGACGGGTAACGCTTCAGCTTCCAATCAATGTTTCTGCCACCATTCTTACATATATTAGACCTACAGATGTAACGTCTTCATGCTCCCTTTCTTGTTACGTACCGTGATCTAGTGACTTAGCTGCAACATTACAATTGACCATCGATGATAAGTTTTACTTGTGTCACTTGAGACCATTTGCTATATGGTCAATTGGCCATTATGAATGGCCCACTTGCCACATAACTTTGTTATCAAAACCCATTCCGAACACTGTTTTGTTCTCATTTTTAAAATTGGTCAACTTGTTGCATTGTTGTGTGTTCAATGGATGGGTACCAATTTTTCTCCAGTCAACTTGGGTTGTTTCGGAACTTTTTGTGGGTAGGCTGAACTTTATTTGACAATATAGTTTGGGAGTTCGGATCATCATCCCCTTGCTACTTTTGGCTCTAAAATTATAAATAAATTTATGCATTTAAAATAAAACGATTCCTAATATCATTGCATATCCTTCAAGTATGAAAACACAATCACTAATATCGGTATCATACAATTTTCTTCGTTTTCAACTTCATAGTTCCGTTGAGTATATAAATAAAAACTAAAGATTACATTGCTTTTTAATGTAAAATATACTCTTTGCTAGATGTTTAATGGTATTATGAGTCATTTTACATTAAGTTTATCAATTTAATTAGGATTTTAGAACCAAAAATAGTAAGGTGGCAAAGAAGAGGGTACAATGAAGGAGGTAGAAGATCCGAACTTGTTCTCGATTAAGCAATGTAATAAATAAAACTCCATCTCGAGGGAGAGAAAACTGCATGTTGCATCTAATATTAACTTTGTATGCTTTTAAAAATTAATTGTGGGATCATAGTGAATTTAATTTTTTTTATACTACTTAAAATATGTTGGGGGTGATAGTTCTTTTTGAATCCAAACTGAAGGATAAGGCAATGAAAACAGATGATCAGTTGTAAAAAAAGATGACCTGAGACTGGTCGCAGACGAATATACATACATACATATATATATATATATATATACACACACACGCTACTAGCACATAACAAGTTTTGCCGACGCCCAAGAAATAGTTGTTCAGAATTTCGTTGCGGTTGCAATAGTTGTTACATGGGTAATATTATGCCTTTGATCACCCTCCAAATCCCTATACTTCACAAGATATAATTTAAGCGGATTTATATATTTCTCGAACCCTATAATAGTAATAACCCAAATGATATCGTCTCCGTTGATAGTCTTCCTCTTCTCATTTTGGCATTTGTTGGACGCTTCTTCCGTAACAAAGCTAATAAACTCCAAGACACATTCTTGAACGGTCTCTTTAGCGTCTTTCGAGATTTTACCATTTCCTGGGATCACTTTTTTCATTATACTCCGTTGTTGTCGTGATGGTTGTTATTGATTTTAGAATACGATGGTTCGGGACTACCTCCATTTGGCTCATTTTGAATTATCTAAATCCCTTATTATTTGAGTTTTCGTAATAATTAATTGTACTTATATTGTTGGAGAGATGGCATGAGAAGCATCAAAATCGGAATTTCAAGTTGGAAATAAAAGGTTTGGCTTATTTTTAGCAAAATAATTCCCGGAACTCGGTTCCACCTGTTGATATGGTAATTTAACCATTAGGAATCGATATAATAAACTCTTTTGGTAAAAAAAAACAAAAAAAGTAGATTGCTCGAAGCCTAACTATCAGATTTTATAATGCATTGATACTGATCACCTTATATATCACACTTGTATGATTTCTAATTGTGAGGAATTTAATCATTAGATCATTCTGAAATTACTTTATTGTAAGCATTTTTCATATATTTATATTATTTTCAAGAATAACCTTCGTTTCATGTATTACCCAAAAGATTCAAGGGCAAGTGGCATAAATTATGACGGAAATTTTATTTTAAAGAGTAAATTTTCTTAAAGAGTATAATGTCTGGCATAATCGCTACTTTGATGAAATTGTGAATATCAATTTGGGCACATTTTACACATATGTTTCAAATACATTGTTTAAGAGATTTGCACTCAATACAAGAAATATTTTTCTCGTAATTTGTAGGGATTTTTTGTACGAAATTAATAAGTTTGAGGTCAAGATCACTATAAATAGAGGACAATTTACTACAATTAATTTTAATTGAAGATAGTGATAATAAATTATTATCAATTAGAATAATTCGTCCTAAAAATATAGTAATTATGATAAATTAGGTGGAAAAAAAATTTGAAGGGAGAGAACTTCTCTGTTTAAGATCCTCAAAATATATTACAAAAAATTTTAGAAAATTCCAAGTAGCCCACAATTATTGGGCTGAAAAATTTTATCATAAGTCCAAGTTTCATTGTCGACTACGCAGACAGAAAACGTCATCCTAAATTGGTCCATCCATATTCTTGGCCATGGGCTTGTCTATCTGCACAGATTAATTACATAAGCACTAAGTAGAAACAATGATGTAAGTATTTCATTTGTTCACAAATTATTGCGGGACACGTATTTTTAGTAAGATTTAAAATATAATAATTTAATATTTTAATATAATAAAAAAATTATTATCCTCATTTTATATTCAAAAATATAAATTTGACATTTTTGTTACATTTAAATATTAAGCTATTATAATTTAAAACCTCTTAAAAAATATATTATACAATAATTGGTGGACGGAGTGAGTATCCATATCTAAGCAATTAGATTTTGAATATTGATATTTTTCTTTGAAATTTGATTAACACATGATATGTTGCCACATAAGAATTTGTAGATGATACAATTTTGATGCATAATTATCGGTACATGACCATTTGTATGTCATGTAATGTACTAGACAAATCAACAGTGACCAACTTTTAAAGCTAAATGTTAGAAATTTCTTTAATTATTTAGGTTTTTTATTATTTATGCGAAACCGTAAAATTTATAAGCATACATCCTATAGCATATTTACCATATAGCCTGGATTTTCTTCATGCCAGATTATTAGGAATT